>WUAW01005175.1:15527-37254 GCA_017165845.1 Thaumetopoea pityocampa | reverse complement strand
TTACTGTGATTTTCAAAATATGCTGAAAATTCTTGTATTAAAAGTACTTTTTAGTAGTTTCTGGGTAAAAAAATATTGAAGACGAGTGAAGCGGACAGTGTACAGAGAGAGACCACTTTGCAACGTGTAGAATTTCCAGGAAGAGGGCTCGCGGCGCGCCGCCTGCGCGCGAAC
This sequence comes from Thaumetopoea pityocampa, assembly GCA_017165845.1. Classification (NCBI taxonomy): domain Eukaryota; kingdom Metazoa; phylum Arthropoda; class Insecta; order Lepidoptera; family Notodontidae; genus Thaumetopoea; species Thaumetopoea pityocampa. Next base: position 37,080 of record WUAW01005175.1, on the reverse strand, counting down.
ACTGCTCACTGCCTTACACTACGTCGACCGTTGACTGGCTGGACTCTCATGCCGCCCTGCCGAGCACTCGCGTATCTCACCACATACATACATACACTCACGCCGATATCCCATAAGAGTAGGCGGAGACCATANCTACTGTGATTTTCAAAATATGCTGAAAATTCTTGTATTAAAAGTACTTTTTAGTAGTTTCTGGGTAAAAAAATATTGAAGACGAGTGAAGCGGACAGTGTACAGAGAGAGACCACTTTGCAACGTGTAGAATTTCCAGGAAGAGGGCTCGCGGCGCGCCGCCTGCGCGCGAACACTGCTCACTGCCTTACACTACGTCGACCGTTGACTGGCTGGACTCTCATGCCGCCCTGCCGAGCACTCGCGTATCTCACCACATACATACGTACACTCACGCCGATATCCCATAAGAGTAGGCGGAGACCATATATACTACATATATACAGTTACGCCTCTTNGTACACACTACATATATACAGTTACGCCTCTTTCCCACTGGGGTAAGCAGGGACCATTTCTTTCCACCTGCTACGATCGTTTAATGTAACAAACTGGTTATCCGTAGCCCATATTTTGCCCTCGCGGGCAATAAGACGTGTTCAGTGGCGAACCATGATACCGCTATGTTACAAGGTGCACAAGCTTGCCCGTATACTTACGTATAAGTCTATTTGCCGCACAGGCTAAAAGACTAAGTACCCCTGACTTGTGTTTCACCACANCAGCCCATATTTTGCCCTCGCGGGCAATAAGACGTGTTCAGTGGCGAACCATGATACCGCTATGTTACAAAGTGCACAAGCTTGCTGTGCGGCAAATAGACTTATACTTACGTATAAGTCTATTTGCCGCACAGGCTAAAAGACTAAGTACCCCTGACTTGTGTTTCACCACATAATATAGTTAACACAGCTTTAAACTGACTCCAGTGCGCCGTGTGGTGCGCAGTGATTAGGAGCACGTAGCTCGTGAAGCGCTTTACGTCACTGATGAGAACAGGAGTAGAGGACGGCCGGCACCACATTTGTTAAAGGCCGGCGCTGAAGGGACGCAGTCGGCACTTCGCGCCGCGGGGCCGGCGCCGGACACGCGCCACCTACTTGAAAAGGAGCAATTTGCCACAAGCTCTACACTTGGCAGGCATCTCGGAGAGCGCAGGAGATTGATTTATATGATAACGCTGCTGCCCGTCGCCCCGACCACACCCCTCGGCCGGTCCTCACCGTACAGCACCCGCGGGGGGGGGGGGGAGTGACGCTGTCATTACGCCGCCGCCGCACACCAAAAAAAACAGCTTCATAAAATTCTCAAGAATTAAGTAACTAGATAGTAAAAAGTTTGAGACTCTGTAAAAAGTTTGAGTAAGTCGGGAATTACTTTTCAAACATTAACAAATTGTCTCAAAAATACTTTTGAAAACTGTGCCGATCTTTTAGACATAATTCACCATGTAAAAACAATCTGCGCCAACTTCAAAAGTACTTTGTGACTAAATTCATTGATAAAAAGTATTTAAGAGAATATTTGTAAATAATTATCGACATCGGTTGTAATACGTGTATATATGTGGTAGATAAACAATTAAAATATACGCGTCGAATGGAGACCGCCGCGCCTCGTTGTACGAGGTCGGTCGCCGGGCGCGCGGTCGGGTCGCCCGCCTGCGTCGGCGCACCGCGCGCTCGCTCGTTTGTGGTGCCAGCCAGCGCGGGCCCGCGCAGGAGTGCACTTACTCGCGTGCTCCTCCGTGCAGTGCACCGCATCGTACGCGTCTGTTTTGTGCGCCACTAAATTAAAATAATTAATAATGGGCCAGCCGTCGTCCAACACACCGGTCTGCGCGCCCGGCGGCTCACTAATAAAATAAGCGTGTCTGGATAAATAAACCATGGTCCGTGCGGGCCGGGCCGGCGCCGCCGCCGCTCAATTATTCACAGTCCAGCGCCCGGTCACAAGTTATAGTGCCCCGCAGGCCCGCACAACTGTCGTTAAAATCTTTATAGACGTGTAAAAAGCGTGAAAGGCTGTCTCAATCTGGGAGCTACTAAATTTTAAATGATGCCAACCCTTTGTTACTTGAGTCGTGTGCGACGCTCCTGCTACGTTTCCACCATTGTGACGTCATCACACCAAGTTGTGACTCCGGCGCTCGCTCGACGCACATCTCTCGAACGAGCGCAGCGCACACGACCTACCCCTCGGTAGGTCGCGTGCGCGCAGTGAAGCGCCGCCGCGAGGCGACGACTCGGTGCGGATGCTCAAAGGACCACAACACATGCGACCGTGTTATACGAGCCGCGGCGGGCGCAGAATTGAATACAAATATTAAATGTCAAAAATGCAATTAATCTGAAACAAATTACCCCGAATCCCAATAACAAAACCCTCCGAATAGCCGTAACCTATTACGTTCGACTTTTACATAACAATGGCACACTTGTCGCGAGAGAGATCCCGAGCAGGGGGCGCGCCCCATGCGACACAGCTATCGATCACGCAGCGCCGCCCGCGCACCCTGTTCAAGCGTAAGCCAACGCAATGGTGAGTACGGTGTTGGCCCGCACACGTGCATAATTTCTTCTTCGTCAGTACGCACTCCACTGTATCAGGTGGAACCTCCATTAAACAGGAGACTTGCCATAAGCACTTTTAAAACTAAGTTTTTTAGGATGCAGTTTGGTCCGCCAGTAGAAGTGTGATGCGCCCCCAGGTTGTGGGTCGTGTCGTTGGAGGTGCTTCCGGGTCTACTATGGACGACCCGCCGTTGCCTTTCGGTTCATTCTTCTGGGGAGGGGGACCTCAACGGCTCAGGGTGTGATGTAACCACGGAGCGACGCGTCGATGTGATTTTGTGTGTACGAATACAATGAAAGAACCGGAACCTGACACGGGCTACTTTAAATCATGGAAACATTAAGTAGTTTCGGTTTTTTACTGTGAAATAAACCTAAATTTTTTTACACAATATATGAACTTAGTCAAATATCTTTTATTCTGTTCGATGACCTTTTGTCATCGTTCTGGTAACTTCATGATTTTGCACTCATAGAACTTCTGGTCCTTATCAGCAAAGAACTCAACCAAGAGCTATTTGAAGTCATCGTTATTACTGAAATTTTTATCATTTAACAAGTTTTGTAAACTTCGAAATAAATGCTCATCCGATGGTGCAAGGTTGGGGTTGTATGGGGGGTGCGGCGTCACTGCAACCAAGCTCCAATAATTTCGTACGTGTTGCTAGAAATGTGCGGGACCTTGCATTGTTGTGGTGGAACACGATTCCTTTGTGATTTGCCAATTCTGAACTTTTCTTTTTGATGGCTTCCTCCAATTTCATGAATTGTTAGCACGTAGACATCCGAGTTGATCGTTCGGTTGTTTGGGAGCAGCTCAAAATACACAAAATCTTTGTAATCTTACCAAACAGACAGCGTGATCTTGTTCTGATGCAGCTTAGCTTTCGATATGGTTAGTGCTGGTTTATCATACCTGGATCGATATACGATCCACCTTTCATCATCAGTATCAATAATTCGTTTCAAAAAAGGGTCGATTGCATTACGTTTGAAATGCGTATCACTAATATTGATTCGTCGTGTGTTACGAGAATTTCTTTCAATTCGTACGGAACCAAAATATCCAGCTTTTTAACAAATCCAAGACGTCTTATATGATTTTCAACTATTGTATGTCATACGTTTAACCATTGTGCAATCTCTCGCACGTCATACGACGATTTGATTCAATTATGGCTTTCATTTTATCATCGTTTACTTCAGAAGGTCGACCAGAACGTCGGTCATTTTTCAGTGAAATATCTCCAGAATGAAATTATTTAAAATAATTCTGACACATACGTTCTGTTAAACAATCAAACCCATAAACTTCACGTATCTCTTTGTGAGCCTCAGCAGCTTTCCGCCGCCTCTATGAAAATAAAAAAAGTAAAATGTGTCGAAAATGCACACAAAAGTATGCACTCCGTGTTGTAACCGATTGACAGTTGTAAACAAAATTACACGGAATTTGTTTCTATAGCAACATAAAGGTATCGACTAAAAAATCTCGAAAGAAAAAAATTCTAACATTGACAAAAGAATAACGAAACAAACATAACGCTTTCTACTGCTCAAACCGAAATCACTTTCTTGCCAATTTAATATACACAATTGTTCTGGGACTGCACAGTATAGGTAGTTTAGAGGGCGGACCCGTGGGTAGAAACATGCACAGGCCTCGTTATTAGGTGCAATGAAAAATGTTCCCCAACACAAATGTTACGAGTCCACCATCAGCCCGTGCTGACCGAGGGGCCGTATTGTTGTATCGCAGTCGGTAGTGTCAAACGGATACGACCATAGCAGGGGGGTGTCGGTTGGACCCTTACGTTTTATTACAGACCCGCGCCTACTGGGTCGGAGATCACTGTTGGGCGAGTTCTGCTGCGTCGGTCCGATCCGACCGGTTACAGTTAGCTTCGCACATATACAATCGATGAAGAAATATGGTAACAATACAGGTAACTTAAACAAGGTGCCCTCCGGTTTGATGCCCGAGCGCACGCCTGGTGACAACGACTGTCACTGTGACGTCCCGTCCCCCCTCTAAAGGTCACTGGTACCGACCGGCTGACAGATTGTGACAGCGCGTCGTGTCGCGCCGACCGATCGACACCGCGTGATTGATGCGACACGACGCGACACACCGCGTGCGCGACAGGCGCAGGCCCAGACGGACCGTCCGCTCTCACCAAACGCATGCTGGTACACACCGCCCTACTTATTACCAGTGTTATGAATACACCTGTATTGGTTAGTTTGTCAATTGAGGAACCGTTCGTCGTAGCGTTCGGTGGGGGAGACCTACATGAAGTGCTGAACGTCACCTAAAATACGGCGCCCAACCCGAATACAGCGACGACTTTCTGCGAGTGTCACGTGCGCACCCTTCACCCTTGCGTTACGCCGACCATCAGGGCCTGCTGTAGTTGCAGAATCAATGGTGGTGCCCGATTTACATGTGTGACTCCTCGGTAGAAATGTCCGTGGGTGACTTACCGTCAGGTGGTATGCGTATTGGTGCGCTCCCTCTACCTTTTGCTTGATTTGTAAAACTTATTCGCAACAATAGATCTGTCCGGCACGTTCCGACCCGGTCAGTTTCACTGGTCGACCCGCGATACCCCAACTGCATCATGGTACTCGTTCAGTTAATAAGAGCGCCGTCGTCCTGACGAGCACACATAAATGTGAAATGTGCCGTGTACTAAGACGACCCCGCCCGCGGTTGTCTCGCGATGAAAAGCCCTCGTCGTAAACGAGGGTCCGTAATGGAGGCCCCGAGGCGGCGTCTAGACGCGACAATTCGCGTCTAATTGCGGCGCGACGCGGACGTTGCCTTACAAATTGTGGGCTATTTTACTGAAAAGAACGAACGATGGCTTTAGAAAAGATGTGAATTTTTATACAAGCTAATTTGGGGTTAACTCATGACGATTTTCTGGTGTTGCGAGCGAACGTTTCCGTAGCTAAACGTCACACGATTTCTTCTAGTGATCACCATGGGACCGGGTAAGGGATATTTATTATAAGATATATCGAGGTAGGTCGAGAGGAACAGTTTTGTTTGAATGTCGTAGGAGGATGGTTCAAATTGTAGGAGCCAAATGCTTGAATTGAAATGATCCCGTCTTCCTTTTTTATATAACGTTTATATTATAACCTCAAGCACTAGCGGCCTCGCATGAAGTTAGACTAAGGGCGGACTTCGTGGGAAGGAAGTTTATAGGGAGAGTGGTAAGTATATTGATTTTTTTGTAGAGATTGGAGGGTATAAGGTCAGAGAGTAGGAGGATTAAACTAATTAGATTTCTTCGCTACCTCCGGTCTGTCATCATCAATCAGATCAGGTCCTAAACACTATTTTATTGCAGTGTCACCGGCCTACATGTGTGCACTAAGCTACAATCGACTGGGACAACAGGTACGGGTCCGAATGTTTTGACTCACCCTAGTGCACACACTCACGAGTGCAGTTGAACTCTCCGGCGAGCTCGTCCCCAAGTTTGTGCTCACAACTCCGTTCAATAAAACCTTAATACAGGCTGATCCTGTAGAACACTAAAATAGTGTTGTCACTTGAGGATACTTGAAAAGGCCATTTTCATGTCGTGCATTCAGCGAACGAGCCGCCCGATGGTAAGTGGCCACGGCCGCCCACGCGCACGCGACACCTCCGACACACGCTGGCGTACTGTTCCGGTCGCGTGGTGCTCGCGTCGCCAGCGCCGAGGAGTGTGTGGTGGTGTGTGCGGTGCGCTGGGGGCACGGCGACGCCCGGTGCTCGGCGCACCGCACTTGACGGTAAAAGGTGCCCACTCCCCCAATATATTCACTAACTGTATTCTTTTAGTATTTTCTTTTAGTATCCAGAGTCTTAGAATCGATTACTCTTTTTCTAATGAGCCCGTTAGTATTCCACCTGGAGGGCCCGTTGATGAGGGTTCGGTCGAAGGGACATTATAATTTCTCCGATAACGACCTACACACGACCCACTTCAAGTGATCTAAGGTCTCACGGGATAGTATAAAATACGTGCTGTACTTTCTAATAAGTTGGACTCGTCGAGCGGTGCGTCCCGTGAGCACCTGTGGTTGGTGCGCACAGGACTGACCCTCCAATAACTGCACCTGAACTTTTTTACACCCGTAAGAAGCGTCTCACGTAACGTATATACCGAACTAATACATATGATTGGTTACGCCTGAAGAGGGCGTTATAGAGAACGTGCCCTGACCAGTTGAACGACTTGTTCGCAAAAGGTCAAATACCGGACCTTCACTGATGATAAAATGTACGCGTGCGTGAGCCGAAAGAGGTGTGTCGAGAAGTGGGATCGTGGCTACTGTTGGTGGAGAGTCACGGTAGCGTAGTGAATAAGGCTTCGTCCCAAATAATCCCCACCTGACACGCTGCCATAGGTTCCGGCTTGCTCGTTAATAGGATGATGTCAGTCGGTTACCTTAGCAGACAACAGCAGACCCTGACGCAAAAGTCGGGACAGTGCTAGAGCGAGACACAGGGAAGTAGTTATTCCAGATCCCACCCACGTGGACTATGTACATTGAAACGTGTAATTTTTTTTAGATATAATGAATCATTTTTTAAATAACTTTATAGATATAACAAATCAAATTGTTCCATGTTAAAAGACAATCTAACGGCTTCACCTATTCATTGGACACCAGCCGACCTTAGCTGGACCCAGTTAGAAGAACGGGGTCACAGAGACGAAGATCGGATGATCGCGACGTTACGCGGTCTGGGTGCATAACGTCTCGCGTCTGATATACCTGTTCGAGTTGGCTTGTTGTTTGCGACGTGGCGGATGGACTCCGGGAGAGATTGAGGTGGTTCGGACACGTCATTGATGATCGGGAGAACACGCCGCTAAGAGATGCCCCGATGGGTGTGGGTGTCCTTGGAGTAGGATTTCGTGATCCTCATAATGAACGTTGACGCCGTGAAGGGGATTACAAAAACCAATGAATTCACTTGCTGGAATTCACTTCGATATCAAGATCTGGGAAGAATAACGCCAAGCAGAAGAATACAAAACAACAAGTTCTTCGAACTCGCAAATTTTATTTTACTCGAGTACAATGTTTAATTTTAAAACGTGCAAACGACATCTGAGTCATAGACGTCATAAAGCGAGCCGGCGACCATAGACAGTAGATTGCAAAAAGGATGAACGTAGGCTCGCCTCGATCACGATTGGAAAAAAGCCGAGCTGTCACAAAACAACGCGCATCGGCCATGATTGAAAAATGGCGTCGATGTAGGCCACCCGGAGTCGGCACGGACCGGAGCTGTGCCGTATTAGCAGATGAGTTTTTGTCTTTTTATTTTCCTGTCAGCGATGCGTACGATGTGTTTTACTTTTTTATCACTGACTTTTTGGGTGTGACTAAAGCCCGCTGAAAGCGCAAACGACCTGGATATTAGTACGAAATGCTTACACTTTTGCTGTGATAGGAAGAATATATATATTTCTAACATCTAATTAATTGAAATTTATACGTAAATACCCATAACAACACAGATATGTAAGTTACGCACGCGGTCAGAACGTCTAACACCGTTCTTCCATCTCAGCATCTTTATCTCCGTGACGCGGAGCTCTTGGATGTGTCTACTCAAGTTCGGCCAGTACTCACTGCCGTATAGGATAACTGGTCTGACACTTGTCCTTTCTGCCTTAGAGGCAATTTACGGTCACACAGCACTCTAGAGACCTCTCGCCATTTTGCCCATGCTGTGCCAATACGGGCTTGGATGCCGTGATCTACGCTATCGAAAGCGTGCAACATGTATCCCAAGTATCTGAACTTATCCATTTTTACCGCACTTTGAGAACCTACTCTGATAGTAGAGGGATCCACATTTCACCAACATTTCATTTCATTTGAAACTTCAACAGGTATTAGCTTAATATGGTTGGAATCGAACTCACGGCATTCAACGCAGCGGTAGTGGTGCACTGAGTACGACCTCTGAGTCACATGTATTGGGTTTCTCAACAAGAACTTTGTTTTCTAAAACAAAGAATTTCGATGAAGATGATTCAAATTTTTATTGTATTACGAAGAGAAAAGTTTGGCAATTATGAATGAAAAATGATATCTGGCAAATTTCCACCACGACCACGCTGACAGATGTCAATTCTTTCATCAAAGTTTTCGATTGGCTCCGTATAGACTCTGTCCTTAACATAGCCCCACAAAAAATAATTCAGTGGTGTTAAATCACACGATCTGGCTGGCCACTTAACAGCTGAATTTCGTGAAATTATGCGATCGGGAAAATGAAATGTAACTTTAACAGAACCACCATTTTCATGTGTGTAGTGGATTTTAATTATTTTAATTCGATTTTCGAGCGAAATTGAATTCATTGTAACAATTGCCAAAGCATCTACTACGAATACGTAAAAAAATAAATGTCAAAACTGTCATGTTGTTGGTGTTGCCCCAATTGAAAAACAAAATTCTTGTTGAAAAACCCTTTACATTACCGAAATGCCGCGATACTGTTAAAGCCAAACTTATTGAGCTCTTGATAACATTTTTTTAATGAATTGCCTCGAGTCAGGCAAACGCCCCACTTACCGATGTCAACGCGCGAACTGCACCCCCCTCTGGCCCACCCCGCCCTTCACACCGCCCCGGCGCTCGAACACGTCAAGCACATCATATTTACTCAGCGCAGCGCTGCGCCAGCCCGCCCGCCGGAGGTCGCTCCACGAGCACGATCACCGCGGGTGACCACTTGCTCGGTGTGCGTTGCTGAAGTCGCCGCGAGCTGGCGTTAGTAAACACATTTGTAAGAGTATATCTTGATAACGGCACGTCAGCGAGTCACACGTCAATTACTTTCATAGTTATATCTTATCGACTTACGCAGCGCACGCCGTGCAGTCTCTCGATCGACCAATATCACCGCCGTTCGGCCAACACGTACAAAACATTCAACGGCATTATATCTGAAGCTCCTTAGGGATTTAGTCTATTTATTAAACAAAACATAAAGGACGGCTCGCTGCTCGACGCGGGCCTCCTCCAGTGGCCGCGTCACCCGCACCCGCGTCCCGCCTGCATCTCAGTTAATCGCTCCCTCGTCCCGTCTCGCGGATGGGAACACACTACGCTCGGGTCGCTACTGCAGTGTCCATTAGTTCTGCGAATTATCTGCCGATCCGTCCCATCGCCCAGGACATTCAGTGTTTAGCAGCAATCCTTTAAGTTACACCGGCAAGCCTCGTGCTGCTCCGGGTTACCTCAATACGGATTCTATTTTTCAGGCGTATTTCAAGCACAGCTTTTACTATTGCTCGCGGGGTGACCTTACATATGTATATTTTTTATATATTTATTAAACTTCAAAAGGAATAATTCCTTGTATTTTGGACACTTAACAATGATACCATATCAGGTATAAAAAAATCGTGGCAATCCCATAAATTTTGCCTTACTGAGACTGTATATTTTTTTGTTTATATACCACGATGATGGCAAACAAGCTTACGGCCCGCATGATGGTAAGTGGTCACCGCAACCTATGGACGCCAGCACCATATCATATCATATATCAGGAATATCACAAAGGTTCGATACCGCTTGTGAGTTTGGGATCACCGACGATTCTCACAGCTCGTCTTTGAGCCGAGACAAAAGGTCCAAGCTGACACCCAAGTGCATCTGCCCAGAGATGATAGCAGTACTCTATATGGGGCCGGACTTGCGTTTTATATAATAGCAGATTTTGCTCCGGCGTGAAGTACCGCTTCGCTCTATTCAGCACACCGAGCTTTTTGGATGCCATCCTAACCTTGTCTTCTCAGTGACTTCGGATATGAACGTTGCTAGAGATGTGGATACCAAGGATCCCAATGCTCTTCAAGATGGTAAGGGATGTGTTCTGGAATTGTGGAGCCACAGTAAATGGGGGTTTCTTAGCGGTGAACGCACAAACTTGTGTCTTGGAGTGCTTAAACTGGACTAAATTATCCCAACCCCAGTTAGAGACTGGATAGAGTACTTTCGATTATAGACACAAGTTCCACGTGACTTTCTTCCACAACGGAACGAGGGACGCTTGCACGACCCGTATAAAAAGCGTCTGCGGTACTGTCGTCTGCATAGCAACGAATGCCGTTAATGGACAGCATGCCATTGATATACAGTAGTAACAGCGTTAAGGAGAGTACGTACGCAGCTACCGTCTACTAAGGTTTTTATGCACCTGCAACATAGAAAGCTGGTAACCCATTTCCACAAACCCTCGGGCAATACATCTTGTGTATTGCCCGAGGTGCCCATGGCAACTAAGCTAACCCCGGTGCCAGACCCGATCGAACACCTTCGCTACATCTAGACTGACTGCCAATACCTCAACTTGACTCTCAGTGTCTGAAAGGCCATCGGTGTGTTAGATACACTAAAAGGTCACGGTTGAGTAACTGTGACGAAAGACGTATTGATGATGGTTAATCAAATCGTGGTTTAGGTATCCAAGGATGTGGTATGGGTGGCCAGTACCGTCTACTGGCCACTGAAATTTATCCACTCGAGGGGCATATTTGACGAATGAATATTAAGAGAAAACCCACTCGGCGGTGCGATACATATTGGTATCTTTGGTTCAGCCATCTTTGTAGGTTATGAATACGTCTTTCTTTACATATGACGATTTAATCAGAAATTGATTTGCGCCTTCCAATTTCATGACTTCTGACACCATGTAGATGTGGTAAGGGTGGCCAGTAGACGGGTTAGACAAAATATTCAAATGAAATTCTTGATCAACTACGGAAGTTCTGTATTCAGCCATTTATCTAATCGACAAAAAGACCCCGGAAACGGAAAAGCACAGAGTATATATATATATATATAATATTCTGTTTCTTCTTTTCATTTTCATGGGGGGGGGGGGGGGGGGGGGGGGGGGGGGGCTTAAAAAGGTTTAAGAGGAGGATTCGCTGTCTTAATAACTAATGGACAAATGTTCGGTGCAGACAAGTGGTGCGGTTTATCGGCGCGTCCTAAGGAAGCATATTTTATTAAACAATATAGATCAGACTGGATCAAACCGCTGCCAACTGAGCCTACCACAGTGCGATAAACATGGTACATCGTTCACGCCAACACTCGCACGTGGTGTATCCATTCATTCATTCGGCCGCGTGCAGCTCGCTGAGTGGGTCTTGACCTGATTACGAGGCTGCCGACCCGCTCAACGCGCCGATGGAGATAGCACACGCGCCGCGACACTGCAGCTAAGGAAGGAGCGGCGCGTGCGACGACATGTACACAGGGCCGCGCCGCCTGTGCGCGTGCGGCGCTAACGCCGGCGGCGTCGTTCTGTGCTGGTGGGCGTTCACTGGCGGACAAGTGGTGACGGTACACGCGCCGCCGCCGGGGCCGCGCTCGGTGTTGTGTGTCACAAATGTAAAGATAACAAACACATTTATAAAAAAAAAACATTGATGGATGGGTCAATGAACGTCTTTATAAGCTACGAAGTAAGAGTATCACGGTGGTCACAGCCGTCACTCGCTGGGCATGGTGCTTCAATAGAAACTGCTCCGGGCCTCATTCTACATTTAATTACGCGTCGAATCGTTCCAAAGGTGTGTCTGTGCAGTCGTAATTGAGGCGGCGGTCGACACCCGGCGGTTATAACTCGCGTCGCTCCGCGGCGGCCTGTCCCCGCACCAAATTTTCAAGAATCGGTTGAGACGTAAAATGACGTAAAATAAAGAGATACACTCTTGCATTTATTACGGTTTAGTAGCATTAGATTGCGAACTATCAGCGAGGTTCCGCTACGTCAAGCTCTAAGCCGTGCATGTGACAGACACGGCGTTACTTTATTGCGCTGAGCCAGCGCTGTGCGTCACGTTATTAATGATAAGTGGGAGTTGATTCTGCACAAGTAGGTGCACGTTTCCTCGCGTCCTATGATGTGCTCCTGACGTGCGGATAACTCGGCGGGCAGCTTACAATGGTACTGAGAGCGGCGGGACGCTCACCGTGTTGCGGAAGGCGCGCAGAGCGGTGCGGCCCGCCGGAGTTGTACCGCCGGTAGGAGTGGGGGCTCACGGGGGCGGCGCGCGCTGCGGCCCCGACGTGCATGTGAGATAATGTTAGGTCGGAGTGTGTAATGTTCGGTGCGCGCCGACCGAGCCCCGACCACGGAAGTAGATTTGAAACTTTGGTTGTGCTCTAAGATTGCGTGCATGTCCCCGCCAGGTGGTGAGGACCAAGTGGACCCCGGCGTGCAGTTCACCGTGGAGCCGAGCGACGCCGTGGTGGCACCGGGGGGCGCCGCCCTGCTGCCTTGCGCCGCGTCCTCGCGGCGCCCCGTGCGGCTCGCGTGGAGGCACTGCGCCGACGCCGCGCCCACCAGGGAGCACGCGCTGTCCGACAGCGACAAGAACAGGTGACTGCCGCCCGCTCGCGCGTCCTCCAGGGGTGCGCGGGCGGCACCGGCCGCTGCACGCGCGAGCGTCCACAAGCGCTGACCCACTGAGCACCTGTTGTGGAGTGAATATGGAATAACGCTCTGTGGGGCGCTTCGAACGCGGCGACAGGCGCTCGACGACCCGCCGTAGCGTCTTGTTGTTTGTTGTTCCTTATTAATGTAAAGGACCTTCCTAATTCAACACAACATGGGTGTGTAATGTTCGCTGGTGACACTACGGTGGTTACAAGCAGTAATCAGACGAACACACATGAAATCGAAATAAATGAAACACTAAAAAATATCGTTGAACGGTCAGATGGTGATGTCTTGAAATTAACATAGAAAAATCAAAGTATTGAACTTTAAAACATAAAAACAACCACTGCATTTAATATTGCATACAACAATAAGACGAAGATATAATAACAATAAGAAGATAAGTCAAGACACCGCCCGCGCAGAGATCAATCACGCCGATGATCTGTCCCTAAAACTAAATAGATTTGTGTTTGCAATAATGGTACATGATGGCTAAGCTTGTTCCTTACTAAGATACGGCATCATAGTTTGGGGTAACTCTTCAGATATTCAGAGAATGGACTGAACCTTGCCGACAGGTGTTCAAATCAGAGAACCTCACGCCGATGATCTGTCCCTAAAACTAAATAAATTTGTGTTTGCAATAATGGTACATGATGGCTACGCTTGTTCCTTACTAAGATACGGCATCATAGTTTGGGGTAACTCTTCAGATATTCAGAGAATGGACTGAACCTTGCCGACAGGTGTTCAAATCAGAGAACCTCTTGACTGTTCCTTGCAATCAATTACATATACGAAATCGCTAAATTTGTTAAGTTCAACTCGTCCTTTATTGAGCTAAATGACAAATGGTGACAAATGACCAGTGAACGGAAAACCACGCGGTTGCCAATGAAAGTGAAACGCCGCGCCGGCGCGGGTAGCGCTACCGCGAAATAATTGCGCGTACGCGGCTCCGCTCGTTTACAGGACGAGCCGCCGCGACGGACCGTACATTTGCCATCCAAACAATACTGTCGTGAATTACGGAAAATGTTGGATCTTAGAATTTGTACAATGTTGAGGATTTTGTAAAAAAGTATTCGTGTGATTCATTACGTGTAGGGAGTGCGCCGCGGTTACCGACGGCGCTGTGAAGGGACTCGTTGATTGTCGTAAAAACATGTAAACTCTTGTCACAGACATACCTTTACAATTATTTTTGAAATGTTTGCACGGCGGATTTGTCAAATACAGTTAATCTGAATTTAATGTAAGAACCTATGTGTCTATTACTATTATAATATTGTTAAATTTTCCAAAATCAAAGATATTTAATAACAAACTATTCAGGTAGATTAATTAAGGGCTTCTGAAACGAATACGTCGATGTTTATTTGTTTGTTCAGGCTTTACGCAAAAAACAGCGGGTTTGATTTTGGTTAAACTATTACAGTCTTAAGAGTACTATTCTGATTTAACTAATGCGGCATTTTTCATCAAAATCGGTCCAGTAGAATTGAAGATACTGCTTGATCCCTGTTTTAGTAGTCGCCGCTAAGGTACGAGAGGTCAAGTAAAAGTGGTTAACGGTTTTTTTATATAAATATATGATTGTGTCGGGATTTCCCATGTTGCGGAAAATCAATATTCACGCGGGCGGAGCCGAGGGCAAAAGCTAATAATGTATATTTTAGCAAATAAAACATTCATTGATTCTTCCACTATCCCGGTGTCAACTAATGCCATTCGAACACTAGCAGTAAACGCGCTGTTTTACGTACTCCAGAAATATTCAGATCACGTCTAAACGAGACGACAGCGCGGGCGGCGCGCGCGCGCCCGGCTGGAGCGTTGAATAACATTGCGTGGTATCAGCGCGCGGCGGCGCCGGCGCCTCGCCACCGGTCGCACTAGGGCGGCGCGGCGCGCGTCGCCCTCGTCCGCCGCCTACATTGTGTATACACGGTTCTGGTTTGTAACCACACTCACCAGCTAGTCGCCTCCACGAGAGCGCTGTATTTGTGTACTAAATTATTTTAAAATAGTAATTTACACTTATGAAATCATTTTGATTGAGTTGCACTCTTTCTGTTGAATGATGAACTTACACACAATGTCGTCAGCAGAGGCCTACGACCATGTCGCCGCCGCGCTCGCCATAAATCCTCCTCTTATTTGTGGTAGAAGCGCCGGTAGCGATGGCGTCGCCTGAACCCTGAACCCCACGCACAGAGTGCCACAGCAAACGTCTCTCGTCCGTCTGCACCCAAGGTTTACCCGTGAACACGTTCCCCGGCCGGCGACCGGCCCTGCGCGCGCGTTCGCTATCATGTCAACGCACTGATCCTCACCATCGAACGTTCAGTGGTAGTGGTCGCGACTGTACCGCACTCCGCAGGAGGCAGCTGCCCAACGGGTCGCTGGCCATCGAGGACATGGCGGCGCCGCTCGCGGGCCGCTACCAGTGCGTGGCCTCCGCGGACGCCGTGGGCACCGTCGTGTCGCGCGTGGCCACCGTGTTCCTGGCGGGTCAGTGCGCCTCTCCTCCTCACAACACGCTCGACCCTCCCTTCCTCCCTCTCTAATAATCTTTGTAATTTGGCCATCTCACTCGGTTTCGTCCTTTTGGTCGTTTGCGTTAAAAGGAAAAGCAGCGGTCACTTTGTTTTTATAAACGTTTTCTTTTATTTCCGCAACGGATTATAGTACTAAAATAAGTACATTGGTGGTCTAGTGGTGATAGACACGACTCGCTATCAAAAGGTCGTGGGTTCAATCCCGGTCCCGTACCACTAAGTTATTTCTAATTCATCTACGGTCCGGTTTATATTGTAGACACCAATGTTCTCAACGGAGAAGAAAAGCTTCGTGAGGAAACCTGCAGCCCGTATGGGCGTGTGAAGTGTACTCGCTCTCGGCCAGCGCGGTAAACTGCGGCCTAATCCCCGCCCTAACGAGCGGAGGCCGCGCCCCTGTAGTGGCGACGAATGTGGACCGGAGATGACTAAAATTAATTACATTTTGATGCGTTGTAGTGCTTTCATCAAAAAGTTTTGCTTTTTATAGAAATAACGACCGCTCACACATGATAAAAATTGACTAGATAAAATATTATTTGTTACCAACCACTATTTAAAAACTGTGCAACTATATACATGTTTAAAGAATTTCCTTTTTCTGTAGTTGCTGAAAGTCTAAAAGAAATGGGTTGTGTCTTGAAGATCGAAATTACAGGAAATCAATAAATGTTAAAACACGATACACAGGTGTACGAGCCGGCACGCGCTCGTACAGTGCATTGTAATCACTACAGTGGTACCATAAACATAAGTAACATCGGCAGTCTTCATCGACCCAGACAGGTGCTAACGAACGCCGATTAAAACCGATTGTAAGCACTAATTCAACAAGACCTTATTGCACTACGCGTAAAGTTGAAAATGTAATGACAAATGAACTGATGTTATCTCGCTCGTAACATGCGGACGGTGCATTGGCGCGCTCACGTTCGACCAATGGCTCTGTAGTCTTTGTCGCGCAATATCTATGCGAGGTGCGGGGGCCGCGACAACGGCTCGTTTTACCAAATAGGTATTGTTCGAGTCGGTCACTGGCCGCGCGCCCTCCGAAACCCCGCCGGTGACCGCGTGTTGGGGTCACTCGGCACCTGACCGACTGACAGAAGTGACCCTCTGCAGGCGAAGTGAATGGCGATGCAGTGTGTTGTCAGTGGCCCGTGTGTGCACAGAGGTGCCGGAGGTGCGCGGCGGGCCGCGCAGCGTGCTGGCCGTGGCGGGCGGCGGCGCGCTGCTGCCGTGCGGCGTGCGCGCGCCTCCGCGCCTCGCGCTGCGCCTGGTCGCGCCCGCGCCGCCGGACCGCCGCGTGCACGGCGCCGCGCGCGCGCACCACGCGCCGCCGCTGCTCACCCTCAACGTCAGTGCGCTATCTACTTACACACTGTGTCGGTCACCCGCCACCCACTGGCAACGGCGCGCCACGTGCGCCGGCAGGCGGTGCTGGTCGTGCCGGCGGCCGCTCACCACACCGCTCACACGCTCGTCCGCTAGCGAGTCCTGGTGCCTGTAACACCGTACACGTGGTCGGTCCACACGGAGTGGTACAGTACGCGGTGTGCCGCACGCCGCGCTGCGACCGGTGGCGCCGTGGGGCCGATAACCGCCTGGCGCAGGCACCGAAATCTCTTTACGAGAATTCAAAAGCCTGCATCAGAATAAATGGGGCGTGCACGGACTGGTTTAACATCTCAAGGGTATGAGACAAGGATGTGTTGCGTCTTCGTCGCTTTCAACCTTTATATGGATAGCTGTCTGTCGAATTTGGAAGACACGAAGTGTGGACTAAGTACGGATGACTTACGTGTCGAATGTCTCTTACGTGCTGACGATCAAGTATACTTGCATCGTTGGCGCGGGAGTCACAAGACATGTTAAACGTAGTGAGTGAGGCTTACAAGAAGAAAGGAACGAAAATTGATGTGAGTAAGACGAAAGTATTGGTGATCGAAAGAGAGGAAATTGTTACAAGATGTAACGTTACATATATGGATGGTGCCAGAGTGGATCAAGTGAATGAGTTTGTGTACACACCGTGAGGGTACCGCCCGGCGCTGGCGGTCTCCCAGGTACAACGCGCTGCGGCTCTGGCCGCAGCCGTCCGCACCGGCAGCCACATCGCACGCTTGCAACGGAGTAGGACGTGCATTAGTCCCGACGTGTCGCGGACGCGCGTACGCCGTGCGGGTCGCGGTCGGAGCAGGCCGAGCACCGCCGGGGAGACGTCGGGCGTGAGAGCTGGTGTGTGCTTGTGCAGGTGACGTGGCTCAAGAACGGGGCCCCGCTGCGCGTGGAGAGCGCGCGCATGGCGCTCACGGCGAGCGGCGCGCTCGAGATCGAGCCGCTGCGCGCGCACGACGCCGCGCGGTACGCGTGCCGGGTCGCGCTGCCCAACGCGCACCACCTGTACAAGTGAGCGGCTTTCAGCTGTCGCGCATCGCAGCCGCGCCGCTCGCGCGCCGGCGTCGCAGGGACTGCGTGCTCGTGTAATAATCGTCATTATTTTGTGGTTGTCAGAGTGAGCGAGGAGACGGAGCTGCGCGTGAGTGCGGAGGCGCCAGGCGTCGAGTTCCCGCCGCGGTTCATCGTCACGCCGCAGCCGCTCACCGTGCTGGAAGGTGACGACCACTTGGACACTTGGCCTTCGTGATGGACGAAACAGTACGCGGAGAAGAAAATTTCCAATTCCAAGTTTCATCATCAACAGTTCTTGGAAGTCCACTGCTGGACATGGGCTTCTTTCCCATTTATTTTCCATTCTTTTCATCCATCCATTGATTTGTCATTACGTGTATATGTATGGAGTTCGCAATAGATTTTGATTTAACTACAGCATGACACTGCTGCCCGTCGACCTGGTGGGCCCGCGGGCCGGTTCTCGCACGCTCGCGGGTCACGGCCACCAGTAGTTGATGATAGTTTCAAGTCCCGTGTCTGGCACTGGCGCGCCGCGCGCCGCCCGCCGGTCGGCGGCGGCGGCGCTCGAGCACTCGGTGTGTGTGTGACCGCAGGCGCGTCGGCGACATTCGACTGCGCGGCCGTCGGCAACCCGAAGCCGGAGATCACGTGGCTCAACAACGGCGCCGCCATCGACCTGAGGTGAGCGCCGCGCGCCGCGCTCCGGCGCCGCCGTACTCTACGCCATGGCATCGCGCACGTGTATAAACGGTGTACGCGGCTGGTGTCGGGGTGGTCTCCGCGGGGGAGCGGAGCGGCGCGTGGCGCCCCCTGCGGACGTCGCTCTGTTTGTGTATATTTTTATTTTTTATCATACTTAGGCCAGTACTTCACTACAGTCCCACCTCATGGTAAGTAGCGATGTAACCTGGGGTGGTAAAACATTCTGACTTTATAAAAAGCCATTAACTCCTGTCTTAAATACACCTATATTACAATTGGACGAAAATACTGACGCCCGAAGACTATTGCAGTCTTTGGCTGCGCGTATTATGAACGTGTAAGTAAATCGCTATGTACGGATGGCAGGGCGTCTACGAGATATGAACGACACGGAGGTAGAAGGGAAATACAAGAATTAAATCATATATTCCCTGCACACACACACACACACTCTAAAATGTATCCTGTGGAATACTGAAAGGCTGGCTGCCCCGCGCCCGTGCTTAAAGGCTTACAAATTGGTGTCAACTAGGGAAGGGTCACCAATAACCCTCAGCACGCATCTCCACAGAGACCAACGTTGGATATATTTTCTGGAAATTTTCGCTGTGTATACAGGGTGCGCCGAGTGTTTTCTTGTTGAACACGAACGGCAGGTGCCGCGGGCACACTTGAATCATATCTTTTAATGGCGACGTGCACACGTGAATCATATCTTTTGATGGCGACGTGCACACGTGAATCATATCTTTTGATGGCAACGTGCACACGTGAATCATATCTTTTGATGGCGACGTGCACACGTGAATCATATCTTTTGATGGCGACGTGCACACTTGAATCATATCTTTTAATGGCGACGTGCACACGTGAATCATATCTTTTGATGGTGACGTGCACACGTGAATCATATCTTTTGATGGCGACGTGCACACGTGAATCATATCTTTTGATCTTTGTCGGCACCGTTTATTCGTTGTAACGTTAAAGAATGAAACGCCGTTAACGTTTACGAATACGTGTCTGCTGTGTGCGAGCGGTCGGTGAGGACGAGGGCGGCGCGTGTGGGCGTGTTGCAGCGACCTGGACTCGCGGCTGTACCTGGTGGGCGCGGGCTCGCTGCGCGTGCAGGGCGCGCGCGCGCTGGACGCCGGCGCGTACACGTGCCGCGCGCACAGCCGCCTCGACTCCGCCGACCACACCGCGCAGCTGCACGTGCTGGTCAGTCGCGCACACGCCTCTCGCCGACAGCCGTGCACCGCGGTGGAGTGCAAGCTGTATGCGCACGCACGTAGCTGTTTTAATACTAACAAATAACGATTATGACAGTTCCGTTAAGGCCACCCGCGGGCGGTGTGCGGCCGCATCACATTGTTGTGTGCGGTGCAGCCGTACAATGTGTCAGTTCATCGGTTCACGGGAGCGCGGGCGGCCTCCTTCGCGAGGCGCGGGAGGGGACGCGCGCGCTCACAATCATCATGTCCCATTCAGAAAAAATAAACTTTAAACAACCCAAGTGTAATGTATCAATCAATAAAGTGTGTATCGGCGAGCAACAGAGCCAACAGTCAATATAAGTGATATCAGTATGTGAGTAGGCCGTGTGCGCAGCGGTTCACTGTTGCGAGTGAGCGCGCGCTGAGCGTGCGATTGCCGCAGACGGCGCCACGCGCGCAGGCGGCCGGCGGCGCGGTGGCGCGCGCGCGCGGCGACGTGACGCTGCGCTGCGAGGCGCGCGGGCGGCCCGCGCCGCGCGTCGCCTGGCTCAAGGACGGCGACCCGCTCACGCCCAACGAGCACGACATCGCGCTCGTCGACGGGTGCGTACGGCGCGCGGAGCCCACACATGCACACCCACAGACACGCCTTTTTTCCTGGTTCCCAGTCTCCCGCGTCATTAGCGTGGATAATGACCACTATACTACTTAAGTATTGAGGTACGCAGAGACAACTTCTTTCCACTTGCTACGATCGTTCAAAGTAGCAAAGTGGCTATCCGTAGTCCACTTTTCGCCCCCGCGAGAAATGAGACGTGTCGGGTGGCGAACCACACCGTCACCATTTTATAAGGTTCAAATCTATTAAAACTGCTCATTGCGTTTCCATGAAAAGAGGATGAGTTACAAAAGATGTCTTGAATAAGGAATATAAAATTTGGGAAAAGGACTATGGGATTTAGGACACTGTTTTCCTACTTCTAACAGCAGTAGCTCGGGGGCCCGGGGTCGCTTACCCGTATACTTAAGTCTGTTTGCCGGACAGGCTAAAAGACCAAGTTCTTCCTGACCGTCACACTCCGTAGCGGCGGAAGATATTTGGATATGGATACGAGCAGTGTTCAGACACCGCTGTTTGACATCGTCACTGAAGGCACACGCACACCCCACACAAACCGGCGGTGCGCCGCGCGCGCGCCGCGGTACTGAGGCTGGTCGCTCGTGGTCCGCAGCACGTCGCTCCGCATCCAGGGCGTGCTACGCGTGGACGCCGGCATGTTCCAGTGCATGGCGACCTCGGCCGCGGGCTCGGCCGCCGCCAGCGTGCGGCTCGTGGTGCTGCCGCTCGACGACGGTAAGGACTCGCGCGCGCCGCCGGCCACTTACAGTCTTACTTATGAACTCCTCTTAATTTTTAGTCAATTGTTTAGCAACAGGTTCGAAAAAATCTTACTTATAAACGCGATTTAGCGTAAAGAGGTCGCTAAGTAATGGTAAAATAGCTGTAAAAATTAAACACCGTCGGGACGTAGTTTAAATTTGGCTAAGAGACAAGATGGCGGATTTTATTTGAATCAG
>WUAW01005175.1:0-14921 GCA_017165845.1 Thaumetopoea pityocampa | reverse complement strand
CTAAGCAACTGCAAAGTAATGTTTATAAGTGAAAAAAAGTTTATCATGATTTAAGATCTTAAGACGTATTTTGTTAAGAAATAGCAAAGTATTACTTAGTGAGATTTTTATAAGTAAGGCTGAGTGAGTACACACTCGCTCGTGGGTCGGGGGGAGGCTTCACACCTACAGCGCGCTCACCCGCTTCGTCTACCTGATGGCGCTTTCTCTGTGTAATTTTGGAGTCTAAGGCCAGTGAAACAGACGAATAGTCAGGCTCAGAGTCACTTTTTTTTAGAAGGTTATTTGGCTGGAGACGTAGGTGGAGATCGGTTTAAGAACATTATTACAAAAATTAAATATCGAACAGAATAAAAAAAAATTAAATGAAATAAAACAGTAATGTTCTCACGTCTATGGGGTCCTGGTACTTGACAGAAAAATAACAATTTTCAATACAGTTTAAAATATAAACCAGAACCATTAAAATTGTGTGTTGTGTATATTTTACAATACTTTCAATGTCCACACTAGGCCAGTCTTAACACCATTATGTGCTCCTGGTACTTCAGTGACCCGTATTTACTTATTTCTTCTTATCCTCAATGAGTTTCACTTTGTCTTCATATATTCATTAAACCACACGACAAAAGCACCAGCAAACTCCATGCGGTTATGCACTCCTATTTTGCCTTAAGAATTATTATTTGATTAAAATGTAAAAAAGAGGCAAAATTAATTCAGAGATCGTACAGACGACTGCTCGTGATCGAGGTCCGGAGAGGCGGGGATCTGTTATCTGTCTGTTATCTCAGAATATGATTAAATAGGGGAGAAACAATGGAATATATTTAGATATTTTATAAAATAAGTTAAACACAAATTTATTCCTCTAACACATGAATATAGTGCGTGACGTCACAAGTGCCGAAACGGTACCGGTTCGTATCTGTACTCGTCGTTACGGTTGACCTCTTCTTACAATAATTTTATCATCATACTATTTTTTAATTATTATTATTTTATATTGATTTTTCGTTCAATTCCCGCCCCGATTTACAGATATTGACTCCAACACAAGTGTCCCCACTCCCGCGACCACCCACGACATTCCCAAGAGCTCGCTCCCCCGGCCCGACTCGTCCTTAGACCTACCCGAAGACTTCCTAGGTGAAACTTCGTCCGCTTACACATCCGGGCCCGAGTTGGACTACGAAGCTTATGACAATGACCTGTTGCACGCCGCTAAAGGACTGGACGCCGAAGCCAAGGTCAACGCGAGCGTGGTGTCGGCCCCCAGAGGTCTAAAGGCTGTGATCGTGAAGCACACGTTTGTAACGTTGAGCTGGGAAGAGCCGGCGGTCATGGCGGAAGAGATCTTGGGCTACACCGTCATATACAGAGCGAAGGGGAGTGACAGGTGAGCCATTTGGAATCACCGTTTGGATCTGTTCAGCTGACCAGGCTACTCCCCTTAAAATCGGACACACACCGTGAACGTCCATGAGTACGTACTAATGGCTACCTCCAGGTTACCGATAGGCGCTCTCTCGTATTATTTATTATTAATAATGATTTGCTGTTTTATAAAAATGTAAAATTAGATGCTTTATTTTCGACATTTAATAATATTTTAACGGAAGAAAATAAAAATCAGAGTTGTAGTCGGCCATGGCTCGAGTGGCAGATATCGTTTCGATTTGTTGGTCAATTGGCGGTTTGCAATACACCAACGAGTGGGTGCGCCGCACGCGGCGGTCGTTGTTAATTTAAATGAGGACTAAATAATCTGTGGCGCCGGCGTGTAATCGCGTCACTCCATCTCTTTCCGCGTGTGCTGTCTGAACCGGCTGAGGAACGCATCAGGATAATGTTGGTAGCAGCGTTATCATGCGATTCAACCATCTGATACATCCTCCGAGACACCAGCCGTGGAGCACGACAAGTAATTAATACAGAAGCCGCCCGTGTCTGATTGGACTTTCACGGACTTATGATGACTAAATAAAATATAATTTCGCTGAAACATGTTTGACCTATTGTCTATGAACCTCATCCTTCTATCGTCCGGAGTACTGTCGCGAGTCCGTTACCTTTCCACTCGCAAACACGCGGTGAGAGGCTCCGCGCGAGGCGTACACAGTCGTCTGTGGGCAGGGAGCGCGTGGCCCGCGGCGTGGCGCAGCGGCACGAGATGAACGTGGCGGCGCTGCGGCCCAACACCACCTACTCGTTCTCCGTGGCGGCGCACACCGAGCACGCCGTGTCGCCGGCCAGCGACGTGAGTGCCACTCGTACCACTGCACGCGATCGGTAATACGCGCCGCAGCGCACTGTGTGACGGTCATCCGGTACTGTGAAGGAAATTTATTATACGACACACACCCGAACCGTCGGGAGCGTCAACATGCGCAGCTTGGTAGCACGCAGTATTGTGGGGTGGAGACGGCGCCCGCGCAAATGTGCGCTGTAACACTGATATCATTCATCACAATATTAAGGCCGTCTAATTGACAGTGGAGTCACCGTGCGGTTCGCAAAAATTATATGAATGCGTTTGACATAATCGACAACATGGCGCCGTGCGCGGTCACCGGGCGGTGTGTGCGCGGTCACCGGGCGGTGTGTGCGCGGTCACCGGGCGGTGTGTGCGCGGTCACCGGGCGGAGTGTGCGCCGGTTATTTTAAACTGCTGATAATGATTCAGACCTAAAAAATACGCCGTACTCGTAAGTTTTTATTAGCACGCACCAAGGGGCGAGTTCGTCCATTGGAAGGTCCTCGAGGATCTCCCCGAGGTCAACCCTGTTTTGTATTTTTTATTATTATGATAATACAGTGGTTTTAAATATATTTTTAAGCAATTTTGCAAATGGTGAGTTAAGCAACACCTCGTACTTCTGCAGATAATTGAAGTGCAAACAGCCGAGGAGGAGATGACGCACGGGCCGCCGCAGAACTTGCACGTGGAGGCGCTGGGCCCGCACGCGCTGCGCGTGCTGTGGGCGCCGCCGCGCGCGCGCGCGCCCTCCGCCCCCGCCCCCACCAAGTACACCATTCAG
Organism: Thaumetopoea pityocampa; assembly: GCA_017165845.1. NCBI lineage: Eukaryota > Metazoa > Arthropoda > Insecta > Lepidoptera > Notodontidae > Thaumetopoea > Thaumetopoea pityocampa. Next base: position 11,880 of record WUAW01005175.1, on the reverse strand, counting down.
TACACCGAGGTGCGCCACACCCTTCTTTCATCAGTTCAATGGAAGTCATATCAAACCATATAACCACCCACACGGGAACAATGACATTCTCATAGAAAAAAATCGTGGCTCGATAAATCTCGAAAAAACGTGTTGTACTTAGATGGCGCTGACTCACTGCCTGCAAGTAATATAATGGCGATATACAGTGGTTATTTTTAAACCGAGTTTCAATAATACGAACCGATAATTGACTAGCTTTTTGATATTTTTTTTTTAATATTGTCTTAAATTATTTCAATTCACATTTAATTTTAGAGCATTAATATGCACATTAATAGATTGCTTACAGTTGATATTAGGCAATTATATTTTCCAACGCCATTAGATGAAACTAAGCATAACATTAGCGGACTCTACAATATAACATTTTAAATTTATACTAAGGAGTTTTGCGTAATTATTATGGAACTTTATAATGACACAGTTTTTTATATTTACTTCACAGTCAAAAGTCACGTCAAAAGCCATTTTCCTATTAAAATCTTCAAACGATAACACCTAATAGAACTACGTTGTTCCGTTTCACTATGAATAACTTATCGTAACTTGCATATACCGAACTCGCAACAATTTATGGCAAAATGATGATTTTATACTGTTAGCGACACCTGGTGTCTCGAGCTTGAAGTAATTTTTAGGACGCATCGAAGTGTTGAGATTAGCGGTCCTGCCCCCCCTAGCCAAGTTGACATTCGATAATCGTTAACGCTAATAGAAACGAAAAAAATGTATCGGAACGACACTTCTAATCGCCAAGTCACACGTGACTTATCGGCTAGGCTATTATATGGCTAGGGGGGCTGTATTTTATTCATCTGTATATAAAAATTTAGAAAAGATCTTCTAGGTTTAGAAAAGGTCTGGTACTAAAACTTTCCACGAACTGTTATAATTCAAAACTAGAGTATGAAAATGAAAAGAATTCATACCTGATGATCATTGTTTCTTTTTATCTTAGTTGACATTACTTTGCGGTTCCTTGAGACAGCAGCAATGAGACGACAAGACCCTGGGTCTGGGCAATCAGCACCAACGATGCTAGACACGAGATTATAAAGGAATCTTGTGTTCACAGCGGCTGACTGCTGTTATCCTTAAGATTTTCCTCTGGATTTAGTTCCCACCGCTTCCAGAAAGGACCCCGCGGGTTGGAAACGTTACTACCTTCAAAATTTTCAAACGTCAATTTCTAGATAAATATCTAGAAATTATATAAATAAATATCTTCCGTAGCCACGCCTTAAAAATAAAGGTAGTTTCCTACGTACCTTTCTTTAGTTGTTGATGCTAGAACATCATTTAGGCGCGGCATTGCGAAAAGACCTGAGAGGATTGGAACTAGCGAGCGCACGACTTCAGGTGGTAAGACCTGTCACCTTATGCACAGTCGTTGTCGCAGCAGGGCTACCAGCGCGTGTTGCTGTTGCGAGACTCCAAATGAAAGCGAAAGTCAATTTGAAAGCCATTGAATAGACTATCATCATCTGACAGAATCTGTATACTATTCCTGGCCTCATAATTATTAAAATAGCTCCATCTATCGTGTCACAAAGCACTTTTCTGCGTTCACAATTATCTGTGATCCAACATATAAGATAGTGTTTTTGTATCACCGTCGATAGATGTTGCTAGCCTCCATATTAAAAATGTTTCATCACACAATGTTCACGGTGACTGTACACAAGCATCAGCATCACGTCCGCCGTCAGGCGGAGACCGGGCGCGACCAGTTCCAGTGGCTGGACACGGACGCGAGCAGCACGTCGCTGTTCACGACGCTGGGCGCGCTGCGCGCGGGCACCGCGTACGTGGTGCGCGTGTCGGCGGACGGCGGCGCCGCGGCCGAGGCGCATGCCGCCACGCCGAGCGACGCGCCCGCCGCGCCGCCCTCCAACGTCAGCGCCACCGCCACCGGCGCCACGGTGCGTACCCGCCATTCGGTTTCGACGGACACTGTTCCACCAGTTCCATGTCTGCTGTGTATAATAATAAAAGAGCAGCAACTCGTTGGCCCCTGTTGGCTCACCTGAATGCCATTAGACATCATTTTTACATCACAGTCGATCCTGGTGCGGTGGGAGGCACCCCCCGCGCGGACGCACCGCGGCGCCCTGACCGGGTACAAGGTGCGGTACCGCGCGCTGCCGCCACCCCTCGCCGCGGGCGGGCCCTCCCCCGCGCCCGCGCGCCGCAAGGCGGACTCCCTCACCACGCCCGCCGACGCCCGCCGTGCAGAACTCCGGGGTCTCGACCCCGCCACCACTTACCAGGTAGGCTCTGGGTGGATGGTATGGAAATGATATAGGATTCCATGGACTCACTATTAGATATAACTCAGAGAGTAACTAGCGGATGGCGGAGGGTCCCTGCGGGCGGGTGAACGAGCCTGGCACCGACACACCTGGTGCAACTTACAGAGGCCGGTCCAGCCTGCTCCTCCCGCGGCCCCACTCACCAGCCGCTCATGCGGGCCCAATCGTAGGAAATACCGTTCTTGGTGTCAACCCGCGCCATTTCTTCACTCCCTACAAATTATTTGCTCTTGTCCATTGAGTCCATTAAGGGTCAGGACGTCATATCCCAGACTGTTACCGGATGCACCTCGTTCTCGGCTCAGTTTTGTGCCATGCGCGTGCCAACATCTTGAATTCTTAAAATCCCGATAGACAATTGTGCCCTCATCCCCACACGCTCCAATCCAGCCAGCATACTACCTCGAATCTCTTCGTGCAGGGGACAAAGCCAAAGCACGTGGCGCCTGTCTTTGTCCCCCGTACGGCATTCACACAAACTTAATTGCAACGCCGGTCGAACGGCGGCACTTTGAGGGCGGTGCGATGACGCTTGATGCGCGCCTGTTTGTCCGCTGGTCCCGCTGACCGGCGCCCCGCGGTGACGCACGCCGTCTGTGCGCAGGTGCGCGTGTGCGCGATCAACGCCAACGGGTCGGGCCCGTTCAGCGAGTGGGTGTCGGCCAGCACGCAGCGCCGCCAGCTCGACGAGGGCCGCGTGCCGCCGCAGCCGCCGCCGCTCACCAGTCAGTACACCGCCTGTTACTACCTTTGAACCTTTCAATGATCACCGTTTGAACCCACACGGGGAAGTTAGTCCTTGTCGGCTGAGGTTACATTTAGTGGGGTCTCCTGCGCTGCTGAACGGAGCCGCATCCGCAGGACTCGAACTGGTTCACGTTATATCTCAGCGCATCCAGCGACTCTATCCTAGCAACCAATATTTTCGAGGCGTCAAATTTCAGCGACCATAAAAAGGAACTTGACAGTAGTTCACAGACGTAGATTTCTCTGAAGCCTTTAACAAAACCGGTCCCACGTTTCTTTGGCATTAAATGGTCTTTTATGGAATTCAAGAAAATTTATTTATATCAAAGAAAGAGAGACACTGTCCTCGTGCACTCTGTTGAGAACTAGTGTTCTCAACAGACTGCACGAGGTAAACTATAAAGACTGCACAATAAAGGTAGCGTAGTCGCTACCTTTATTGTAGTTACACTTTAGGAACACTACGCCGGCACACTACTCTCAATCCGCAGTCCACATTTCGCCTCCACGGGCAATAAGATGTGTCGGGTGGCGAACCACGACGCTGCCATTTTATAAGGTTCACAAGTATTAAAGTTCTTCATTGCATTTCCACGGCGTAATGGATAGGAAAGGAAATAGGATAAGGTGGGAAAGGTGTAATGAAAAAGGAATATGGAATTTAGGTGAAGGCCTATAGGATATTACTATCTCGGAAGGAGAAGGAAGAGACAGAAATAGGTCGGGGTCGCTTACCCGTATACTTGAGTCTGTTTGCCGGACAAGCTAAAAGACTAAGTACTCCCTGACCTTTTCCCTGATTCAATGTAGTTGGACTAAAGTATGTTGTTGTGTTAGCACGAGCGGGTCGCGACTGGATCTCCGTGTGGTGGTCCGAGGAGGGCGAAGGCAGCTCGTCGGGGAGCGGCGTGGTGGTGCGCGGGTACGTGCTGGGCTGGGGGCTGGGCGTGCCCGACGACACGTCGCGCGAGCTGCCGCCGCACCTGCACTCGCACGTCATCCGCGGCCTAGGTGAGTGGGGCACGGGATGCGCGGACACTGTCCGCACCGCACCGCACCGGGTTTGCCAGTGAAACAAATGTTTGCGCGTGATCACATTTAAACTGATGATTACTGGATTGTAATCCGAATCATAATCAGTCGAGAAATTCGCACAAAGATTGTGTTTCAATACAACATTATATGAATTTCACGTTTCCAATTCCTCAGTTCTGATGCTGCAATGGTACTGCTCGCCTAACCCGAGAGGTCTGTGACTCTGCCGACCTTAAATTATGGCTTCTAAGAAAAGACATTGGCATTGAATTGTGGGTCCCAAGTCATCAATCATGCGCCGCAGCTGCACGGGCACTACCCACACGCGAGAGGCTGAGGGTCACCCGACTTTGAATCGTCACTGTGTGCAGCGAGTGCGTATGTTTCGTCGTCGGTACCCGGATCTGATCACCGCCCGCGCGACTGCTGGACCCGCGGCATTTTTATGTACAGATGTGAACTCTGTCGCAGACGACCTGCTCTGTACACAAATCACTAGCACCAATTCCTATAGAGCCTTGAAAGCTCTAATAAAGTCGTAAATGCGGAACTGCTGAAAGTGTGCGTCACGGCGTCACACAAAGGTTACCGAACGGCTCCGAGGGGCGCCCGGCACCCGCTGCCGGCGCTGTGGGGAGTACGCCCTCGACACTGTCATGTTGCAGATGCGGGCGTCTACTAGTAGTTAGTAACAGTCGTCGGTTGAGGACTTCGTTCGTTCCGTTTCAGAATCAAACTCTGAGTACGTGATTTCCCTCCGCGCGAGCAACGCCCGCGGGCTGGGCCCGGCCGTGTACGCCACGGTGCGCACCAAGCCCGCGGCGGACGACGCGCAGTGGGACGACGACGAGGAGCCCGACGACGAGGAGGACGAGGAGGAGGATGGGCTGCCGCCGCTCATACCGCCGGTGGGCGTCAAGGTACCGCGCGGGGCGTCCGGGACGGGCGGCGGGCCCCGGGGCGGGCGGCGGTCCCCGCGCCGACACTGATTGCGCTCGTTGCAGGTGATCATGCTGAGCGGCACCACGGCCGTCGTGTACTGGACCGACCCGACGTTGCCCAGGGGACAGGTGAGCGCGGCCGCCCCCACACCGCGCCGGGATTCCCTGCGCGGCTTCGGTTGCCCTGTTGAGAACTCAGTGATACACTCGGAGCTGTTCGGGAGGTCGCGCGCCGCGCGCGCCGCTGGTTCTTGGTTGTTGCGCCGTCGACTTGTCGGCGACGTCGTTACTTGTTAAAAAAGTGAACTTCGAGTCGTTCTACGAGTACTTTAAAGGAATGTAAATGGTGCTCAGTCACTTCTCCTTATCTTCAGCACGAGGAAGTCCAACGCTAGACCATAGATCTCCTCGTTAAAAAGGAGAGGTTTGCCATATTCTCCGCGCATGGCAGGCGTTTTAGATATTGTAGTAGGTTTAGTTTGNCCGCGCGCCGCTGGTTCTTGGTTGTTGCGCCGTCGACTTGTCGGCGACGTCGTTACTTGTTAAAAAAGTGAACTTCGAGTCGTTCTACGAATACTTTAAAGGAATGTAAATGGTGCTCAGTCACTTCTCCTTATCTTCAGCACGAGGAAGTCCAACGCTAGACCATAGATCTCCTCCTTAAAAAGGAGAGGTTTGCCATATTCTCCGCGCATGGCAGGCGTTTTAGATATTGTAGTAGGTTTAGTTTGAATAACAACAGAATGCTGCTACCTATTATCTTAGCTGTTCCTTACAGCATCCACGGGAAGGGATGCGGTGACGGTATCATTACGGCGGCGCGCGCGGCGCCAGTCTGTGTTACCGCCCGCGGCCCCGCAGGGCGTGCACGTGTGAGCTAGGGTGCGGTGCGCAGGCGGCGACCGACGGCCGGCGGTACGTGGTGCGCTGGGCGAGCGAGGGCGGCCGCGCGCGCACCTTCAACGCGACCGACCTCAACTGCATGCTGGACGAGCTGCGCCCGCACACGCAGTACGAGTTCGCCGTCAAACTCATCAAGGGTGCGTCTCGCCGTCGCCACGCCGCACGCGCCGCGTTCACGCCGCTTTGTGGAACGGGCGTACTTTCTTTATCATTACAGGGAAGCGTCTCGAACAGCTTAATATTTTTCTAAAGCTGGAGGATTTATCCATCCACTTCAAAGGTCGTAAATATAAAAAAGTGATACGGTCCAGGACGAGACCTTGAGTGCCTGACAGTTACATAATCACGGCTAATTGAAAATTATTAGATGTTAGTCATACTGCGCAGAAGCCACGCACTGACACGTCACAGCCATTTGCATTCGGAGCACCGCGGCCTCTGGCTTGGGAAAGTCGATGTGGTTTATCTATAGTTGAAATGCCTGCGGTTCGTTCTTTTTACCGAAAGCCTCGTTTAAAATTATCGTCTTCGGTCAAGGCGGTCGCGGTGAATTTTTATGACGACGAACCATACAGGCGGCTGTTGATTAGTATTACATAAAACCAATCTTTCGAATCCCGATACTTTTAAAATTTTATTGAACTAGTAACTGTCGTCAAATGTCGCGCGTTGTTAGCGAATTCCACCGGTGTATCAGGATGTGGCTCGGAGGCACTCAACACAACGGAGCAAGCGGTGCGTAGCTTGTCAGGTCGCGCCGCACGCACGTCACGAGCACCGGCACCGGCCCCGTCGCCGGGAGCCCGTGGCGGGCGGGTCGGGTGCGCACGCCGCCGCCACCCCGTGTCCGGTCTGTTTAATGATTTCCAAACGGGACTGGCTACTCTTCTGTTTATGGGAAATTGGTGACAGAGGTGTGCGGGCTGGGCGTGTGACACCCAGCGATGACGGTACTGGGACGCGGTCGCGGGCCTCAGTGCGACGCGCGTGAGTGGCGGCCCGTGTGGCGGGCCCGCCCCGGCGGTCTTGGCGGCGCCCAGCACGGCTCGGTCCCTGTGGCCGTTCGCCGCCTCAAACGCTCTCTGTAATCCCTTCCTTATATTTCACAACGTTTCATGAGTTAGAAATGTCACACTAAGGTTTGAGTGTTGCAAGTCGCGGGGCCGCTCCCGTGTAAGTGCGCGTGCGGTGCGCAGGCGGGCGCGAGTCGGCGTGGTCGATGCTGGTGACCAACACGACGCTGGAGGCGGCACCCGGCAGCGCGCCGCGCGACCTGCGCGCCGCGCCCGCGCCGCCGCCCGCGTCGCCCGCGCGCGCCGTAGACCTCACGTGGGCGCCGCCCGCCCGCCCCAACGGCGTCATCACCGGTACGTCACCGCCGGCCGCTCGCCTCAGTAAGTTCCCCGTCGTTCACTTCCCTGCGACCTACGGGGAACTTATTCAAGCAACGGGTGGACACGAGCGCGCGCTCAGCGCTGCCCGACGCGAGTCATATCTGACATTTTTGTATTACATCACCATCATCCCGCGGAGATCCACCGCTGGACTCGGGCCTCCACAAAGAGAGGCTCGGCGGCGTCTGCGCACGCCCGGCCGTCACTTTGGAGGCCGCAGTAATTGTTGATTGAATCGTAACGTTGCTCCGCCCACTGTCCGGGCCGGGCTGGGCCCCACGGCACCCCCGGGAGGCCTCTAGCGCGCGGCCGCGCACCGGACCCTCTTCACTCAGCTGCCGACACCGAACAAGTGAACGCATGCGGACAGACTGACGGTCCGATACGCCGCAGGGTACGTGATCATGTACGCGGTGCAGCGCGCGGGCGGCGCCGAGTGGACGGCCGTGGCCGCTGTGGGCGAGCGCACGCGCGCGCGTGTGGAGCGGCTGCGCGCGCGCACCACCTACCTGTTCAAGATACAGGCGCGCAACAGCAAGGGGCTGGGGCCCTTCTGCGCGCCGCTCGCGTACACCACCGCCACGGGTGCGTGCGCCCTCCGCTCACCACCGTCACCGGGTTCATTGATGTAACAATACGTTCTACGAGTGTCCGCCACGCTAACACTGCTCCGGTCGCGATGTCTGCTGGGGCACAATAACGAGAGCGAGCTCCTTCTCATCATGTTCATTTTGTACCGCTTCCCAGTACAGGGACACAGATTTCCTTGATCAGGAGCGGCATTGGGCCGTAGTCTACCGCGCTGGCCTAGTGCGGGTGGTAGACTTCACCGACCCGTACGGCGTGCCAGCTGCCTCATGAAGTTTCCCTTCTACCTTAAGTACATTGGTATTTACAACCGTGTAAATTCTGCTGTAATACAACTTAATTAAATTTAAGCTCGCCCTATTTTTTTCTAATGCCAAACGCCAAAATGAGATAGCAACAGTTTTGGCGCTGTCATTTGACTTTAGACACGTCAAAATTAAGTTTTACGTAATAATTTTATTTTATCTCCACAAACAACAATTTCGTAAATTCTTATAAGTTTATTAAAAAAAAAGAACAAAACACCATTTGCGAGAGGCCGGCCTCTGCACCAGGGCGGGGACAGACACGCGCCCGACAACCACAGGGCGAGGGCGTGTGTACACGTTGCATATCGTAGAAGTGCTTATAAGAAACGTGTGCCGTGTGCACAATGTGAAAACGGGTGCGCTGGTTTGGGTATTTGTGCGTGTGTGTGTGCGCGCGCGCGTGCGCGCGTGCGTGCGCGTGCGTGCGCTTGCGCCTTTTTGGTTATCTGTATGTATGTCACACGTTACGCAATATTATAAGAATATAAACTATAATTTGTATACAACAATAATTTGCATATTATATAGCGTATAATATGTAGGAATAATAATTCCTATAATTTATAGGAATACATATAAATTTAGACGTGAGCTCGGATACACGCCGACTAAATATACGCAAAAACACAACATTTTTTGTACCTTTTGACAGAAATGTGGATTGGTGCTCGCTAAAAATGCGTGCCTAAACGTAGTTTGTGTTGCACCAAAATTGCCACTAATGTAGACGGCGCATGAATTAGAGCTAGCGCACGGGCACGGGGCGAGCGTCGGCTCGCAAGTCGTGCCCGGCGCGCGGTGACCGCGGTGCGTGTGCGCAGAGGCGGGCGAGGGCGGCGGGCTGGCGCACGCGACGTCGGCGTGGCTGTGGGCGAGCGCGGGCGGCGCGTGCGCCGTGCTAGCGCTGGCGGCTGCGCTGGCGCTGTCGCTGTGCTGCCGCCGCGCGCACCCGCCGCTGTCGCCCGACACCAGGTCGCCGCGCTGAACTCGCCGCCACAACACACTCACGCCACAGAATAAACAACGACACGTTTCTGTAAAAATTCGCATGAAAAAGTAAAAATAATCTTGTAAATATAAAGATTCTTCGGATGTATTTCGTTCAACAGAGATGGGACGGCCCTCAGCCCGATATAAATTATTTAAAATTTATTGGATACTGTAAAGATTACTGATCCGTGGCCGCACACTTTTAATTTGACGACCGCGCTCAGAAACACACTTTCCTTTTCAATTGTTTATGACTGCCAGACGAAACAATGTAAGCTGTATGGTGAAAGTGAAAATTATCACATTTGGGCACTGTTTTTCCAATTTTTTCCACAGTTTAAAAGTTTTTCCAAAACTTGACAGCTCCCTCTGGGGAGCTGTCAAGTTTTGGAAAAACTTTTCAAAAAATAACACATTTCAACACAGAAAAAGCGGTAAAAGTAAAAAGCAGAAAGACACTTCAACTAACTGAACTAAAGTGTGCGAAACGTTCGGTGTGTGTGTGTGGCAGCCGCCATTTGTCTGCGGGCGTGTGGTGTGTGCGTATATCAGAGAGATTGCGCGGGCTCGCACCCCTAAATGCCCCGCAGTGTGATCTTCACAACAATTCCAACACAAGAATAAACACGCGTTCGTGCGCGGCCCGCCGGGCCCAGTACTTACTGGGCGTTTACTATTTCCCGGACACCATGTTTTACTGTTTTTTTAATAAATGCGTTATTTCCAATGGCAGCCTCTATGTTACAGTACTTACCAGAAGTCGTCCGCGTCCGCGGGCATCAAGCCGCCGGACCTGTGGATCCACCACGACCAGATGGAGCTCAAGCACATGGACAAGAGCCTGCACTCCTCAGCTAGTAAGAGTACGCCGCCCCTCCCGTTGATAGCGATACCGGAACGTAGTCAGCACCGTCACCTCCACTACACTAAGTAGGAAGCGCGTGTCGCGCGTGCCGGCTGCGTGCACTGTGCACGCCTAGCGTTGCGCTGGTCGTGCCTAATTAATTCCCACTTCACTATAATGTATACCGCTATCACCATTATGTCACCGCGGCGGGCGGGACAGTAACGTTTGTTCGCGGTGCAGTCTCAGCCGGCAGTGCGGACGGCGGCGCGGCGCTGGTGTCGTCGACGCTGACGCTGGGCCGCGCGCCGGGCGCGCCGCTCCCCGCCGAGTACGAGCCGGCGCGCCACCCGCCGCCCGCCTCGCTCGACCGCAGACACTACGTGCCCACCTATGTCGGTCAGTGGCCACCCCGCACACAACCACACCGCCCCGTGCGTGCGGCGCCCTGCACACTCACGTACGCTGTCAGGCGAGTAGCTCGAACCGGACCCGCTGGCCGCATATTGTTCGCGGCGGTGAGGTCCTCACGGTGGGGCCGCTCCCGCGACGGGACCCAGGCGGCGGCACCGCGCGCTCAACGAGCGGCACAGGTACACATTTTGTCCACCGGCCCGTCACTGCAGTCCGTCACGCGTGGGCGCGAGCGCGCACGGCGAGCGCGCACTGCCGGCCGCCTCGCCGGCGTCCCCAGGTATTAGGTGTCTTTATCATTACTAATATGTTATTATTTTTTTAAGTTAATTTTATTTAATCCTCCATGTTATATTGCTCAGTGTTTTATTTTGTCTTGGCAAAGCTTTGTTTCCGTACATTAGTTCGGCACCGCGTCGTGTCCAAGCGGCCGGCGCCCGTTTTCACTTATCGCGGAAGGTGCCCGAGTGACATATAACAGGTCAGTGGACCCGTGCGCGTCCGCTCGACGCTCGTCGCCACACGGACATTCACGGGGCACTTCGGTGACGGCGCGCGCAAAACGCATCAAACGTTAAATGTCAGTTGTTGAACAACCGTTCTATGTAAAGGTTGGTCCCGCGTTCGATCAAATGTCAGTCGTTGAACAATCGTTCTATGTAAAGGTCGGTTCCGCGTTCGATCGTTGTTGAATGATCGTTCTTTGTAAAGGACGTTCCCACGTTCGATCAAATGTTAGTTGTTGAACGATCTTTCTATGTTACGGTCGGTCCCGCGTTCGATCAAATGTCAGTTGAACGATCGTTCTATGTAAAGGTCGGTCCCGCGTTCGATCAAATGTCAGTTGTGAAACGATCGTTCTTTGTAAAGGACAGTTCCGCGTTCGATCAAATCTCAGTTGTTGAATGAACGTTCTTTGTAAAGGTCGGTTCCGCGTTCGATCAAATGTCAGTTGTGAAACGATCGTTCTTTGTAAAGGACAGTTCCGCGTTCGATCAAATCTCAGTTGTTGAATGAACGTTCTTTGTAAAGGTCGGTTCCGCGTTTGATCAAATGTCAGTTGTTGAACGATCGTTCTATGTAAAGGACGTTCCCACGTTCGATCAAATGTTAGTTGTTGAACGATCTTTCTATGTTACGGTCGGTCCCGCGTTCGTTCAAATATCAGTTGAATGATCGTTCTTTGTAAAGGACGTTCCCACGTTCGATCAAATGTTAGTTGTTGAACGATCTTTCTATGTTACGGTCGGTCCCGCGTTCGTTCAAATATCAGTTGAATGATCGTTCTATGTATGTAAAGGTCGGTCTCGCGTGCGATCAAAAGTCACTTGTTGAACTATCGTTCCATGTAAAGGTCGATTC
>WUAW01005174.1:20424-31406 GCA_017165845.1 Thaumetopoea pityocampa | reverse complement strand
TTTATTTAAAACAACTTCGGATGTTACCTAATTTTGTTAGGTTATTATATTGTGATAATTTTAAATTTTCACGAATTTTTATTTATGAAAACATATTGGATGCCCATTTTGAGAAACAATGATTTAGATAATCTTACAAATATTATTATGTGGAAATACCTACTTTTGTCTATATGTGCAGCCANTTTATTTAAAACAACTTCGGATGTTACCTAATTTTGTTAGGTTATTATATTGTGATAATTTTAAATTTTCATGAATTTTTATTTATGAAAACATATTGGATGCCCGTTTTGAGAAACAATGATTTAGATAATCTTACAAATATTATTATGTGGAAATACCTACTTTTGTCTATATGTGCAGCCTTTGATTAATTTGCTATTATAATTTTATTACAGTCTGTGATGGAATTTCTCAAGGACCTACCTTCATATGATGAACAGAATTTCTCATTATTCAATACCGACAATGGAATTAGAAATTGTTCAAAAAGGCCATCAATATATTTACCCACAAAAGACATACCTTCTGAACAGAGTTGAGTATATGATTGCATCTTAATATTTTTTGCATTTCTTTTTAGTGATAGTTGAAATAAATATACCATTTTTAAAATATCTCAAATGCAGGTCTGTTTATTAACTGGATGTGCAAGATGTGTATTGCTTCACTGGTTTCTTCTTGGTATTCTTGGAGAATGGCTTGCCTAGTCAAAAACTGAATTATGACCAGCATACTAATATTGTCACTTTCATCTCTAAGAGCCTGCTAAGGGATAATGGCCAGCAGTATTATACTGTAATTCAATCAATGCCTACCTCTATCTCCAAGTGTCTAACAAGTCTTGAGTCTATGGCAATTTATTCTATTAATGGTGGACGCCATTGTCAAAAACTGGAATTCAACAAACTAACAATAATGAGATAGTTTTGCAGATAGCATACATCACTGTACCAAACACCATGCGGTTCCTCTTGGTGAACTCATAGAAGTAAACATTATACATTGTACACTCTGCATATTATATACAAATATGCTGCATACAAATTTGTGGAATTGTACATTTACAACTATTTATGCACTGTATTGTGAATAAACTATTATTATTGCAAACCACAAAATACCAAACTTGCCTTGCTGTCTTTTGGGATAACTTTGTGGCTGCCCTAATAAGACCTGGATGCCAATGAACTTGCTAGTCAGGATATTGAAATGGGGAAAGTGATAAAATTAAGTAGGTTGAAATCATAAGAAAAATCAGCCATCAATAGCATCAGCCAAAAGAAGTATAATCGTTGTTCCAAGTAGATGTATTTTATTTGCATATTGTGTTTGAAGATTTACTGTGGCAATGATTATTAATACAATGATTTGGTACCAAGGCAACTGTAGGGTATAGGTAAGGTCTCCTCACCGACTTGATCCTTTGAAGACTAACCTTTCTATTGATGAACCGTGATTAACAACTCGAACTGAACAATTTCGAAAAATAATTTTACTTTCATAAGTGTTGGTACATTGATGATATTCACAGAACAGAAGCACCAAAGAATAATATTATAACTCATGAATTATTATAACACAGTGAACTGTTGGTAATTTTATTAAATATAACATATGAAAATTTGAACATTATGTTACTGTATTAAAGCTTAAATTTGTATGTAAATAAAATCATTACGTATAGATTGATATGTTATTTACTATTATTTATTTATCTATTTTCAGTTATTGTAACAGAAAAAACGAATATACTATTAAGATATTTATATCAGCAATGGGAGAAAAAGGTAATTATCATCTTTTATTTAATCTTTATTGTGTGAGAAGACTGATAGTACTGATAAAAGAAAAAAAGAGAGTGAAAATGTAGTTGGCTGCATTGAATGAAACACCGTGTGTAACTCGAAATTTCATTTTTTTTGTAAATTATTTCAAGTCTATTGAAATGTTTACCGCATGAAGAAGCCATTCACCTAGCCAAAGATTCAAGTATTATGTTGATCATTCTAGAATTGAGCATTCTAGTATTTAGTTAAGACCTAACCTCATTCGTGTTTCAGAAGTCGCAGAAAACAGGTGATTCATATTTCTATGCTGTTTATTTGTATATTGTGAAGAGTGCGATAAAATTAGCATATTATCAGCCTATAAAAGTTCAGTGCTGAAGATGGGCCTTCTCTGGAAAAGGAAACAATCTGCCATAATCTTCACGCCTGGCAGCGTCTTGGAGATTGCAGTCGATTTTGATTGAATAACAGGATAACGCTGCTGCCCATCATCCCTATAAATCTTGTAGCTAGTTCTCACAGTATCCACAGAAAGAGATGGTGGCGTGGCACTGTTATTACTCCGACTCCACACCGCGACACACAAATTAGCATGTACATTTTTGGGATTTATGATTTCGATAAGATGAAGGCTACTGAGAATTTTCATATAAGCATGTCCCGCCACTGATGTCGGTGACATGTATTTTATAATTAATAATAATAATTAATAATTTATTTCTCACCACAAAAAAGGTACATAAAAACAAATGCTTAAATTATGATGATTATAGATATATTGTTTTTGTCATGTAAAGAAGTATCGAGTAAGTAGTTGTATCGAGTGTCACACCCAGTTAACCCTTTGTGGTCGTTGTCTCTGTACCGGGGACATTATTGTGGTAAGTCTGCTGTAACCCAACCTAACTAAATTTAACTCTCCCTATCTTTTTCAAATGCTAAAACGAGATAGCAAACATTTTTAGCGAGTATATTTCTGTCAAAAGGTACAAAAAATGTTCCGTTTTTGCGTATCTTTAGTCGGCATGTTCCGGGGGCACGTCTAAATTTCTTAATTTTGACGTGTCTAAGCAAAACTGAACGGCGCCAAAATTGTAGCTATCTCATTTGGCATTTGAAAAAGATAGGGAGAGTCTAAATTTAGTTAAGTTCTGTCACAGCAGAATTAGCATTATTAAATCGTACAAGTCGCAAAATACCATTCTTTACAGCATTACAGATATTAAAAAAAATGTATTTTTACGTATTATAAGTAGTATTAAATCAGTTTCAACAAATTCTGTGTGTTTTATAATAATAGCCATGATATTGACTTTAAATCCTGTATGTAAAGGAACTGCGAAACGCTAGATTTGCTCCGACCTATGGTACTCCCAAAAGCGAAATCCGCCAACCACAAAGGATAACAAATACAACAAATTATCTTTAAATTTCAGAATAACTCACCGAAAAAGCGTGACCAGAGCCACATCGAACAAAATGGCGATGAGAATCGGCCGCGCAAGAGGCCCTGTATCGGCTCCCAACTCACATAGTGCTTCGCTTATAGACTTTACGGCGTGTACCGCATTTTTGTAACGTTTGTATTCCACATTTTTAGGTCCAATTATACAATGATTCTGACAATTATTGGTCTCGTGTATTTTGAAGGATTACAACCGGGAAGTGCCATTATAGCCGAGAACTGGTGTGAAACAACTAACTACGGTTGTAAAATTACTTTGAGCGACATTTTGGTCCATACTGTGTTACATCTTGTGTTGAGAATTCTCAGATTATTTATATCTTTAAGAGAATTTAACCGTGTTTTGTGTCTTCTGAGAAATACGGAAAGGTTTTACTTGAAAAACTTTAAAAATACTATTACACCCCATTGACATAGCCTGAGTGTAGATTCTTGACGATTTCTTAGACATAAACAAGAAAGATTATAAACTCACGTCTTCTTCCGAGACAAATAGTACTTTGAAAATATAAGTAAGAAAAATATATAATCTTAATTCAGTACGATACGACTAAGAAGTTCCGACGATGTACCCGCTCGCTCGACCAATAGCAATAAATGTATTTCCTGCACACCTATTCGTTGCCGCTTCGAACGCTTCAGTGCTTGCGCTAATATACCACGTTAAATTATAAATCATTATATATTTTTCTTATTAATATTTTCAAAGACAAATAGTACTTTGAAAATAGAGAAAAATATATAATTTTAATTCAGTACGATACGACTAAGAAGTTCCGACGATGTACCCGCTCGCTCGACCAATAGCAATAAATGTATTTCCTGCACACCTATTCATTGCCGCTTTGAACGCTTCAGTGCTTGCGCTAATATACTACGTTAAATTATGAATCATTATATATATTTCTTTTTAATATTTTCAAAGACAAATAGTATTCCGTCGAAGGACCTTCTGTCTTTCCAATACCAAAATTCTCTATCTTCACCGATCACCACCCCTCAAGTTTATGATACTTATATAACTGGATACTGGCAGAATTGTACCGAATTGGTCGAACACCATAAACCAAGAAGTGAAGTGAAGTGACAAATACTACTTTGAAAATAGAGAAAAATATATAATTTTAATTCAGTACGATACGACTAAGAAATTCCGACGATGTACCCGCTCGCTCGACCAATAGCATTAAATGTATTCCCTGCACACCTATTGGTTGCCGCTTCCAACGCTTCAACACTTGTGATAATAATACACTATATTAAATTATTTAATACTGTGGAATAATTTTGAAAGTTTAGTTATTGTAGAGGCACTTTCACAGAAATTTCGGTATAGTTCGGCTTGACGAAGTTAGCCGATGGTACCTCTGAGTCGTATTGTATTGTACACCTGCAGTAATACCATTTTAATACAAGCATAGCCCGCAAGGGCGGCCACAAAATATTATTAATTTTTCAAAGTACGGCACAATTGTACACTGTTTTACCCGTCAGCGGCGAAGCCCAAAAGGTGGGTTATGTGTTTGACCTGTATGTGTGTATGTTCGTTTCTATGTCCGCTCGTAACTACTCGACGGCTTAACCGATTTTGATAAGTGATACATTATTAGATTCGTCGTGATGGCGCGAGTGTCATTGGGTACTAAAATTCTTAAAAAGACAAAATTGCGGATTTTATGCGCTTCATTACCTCATCATTTAAACTTTGAATTTTTTGCACCGTAGTAAGATCTTTTAGTTTTTTAAACATAGTGGCCTTGTTTCAGCTACTAAACATATATTATTATTTTAATAATGAAAAAGAAGACAATTTTGCGATTTATTTTGATTAATAAATCTTTCTAAATATACTGCTAAATGTTAAATGCGCTCTGTAAAATGGCCTTACTTTAGGGAACTTGCTGCAGCTTAAAGGACTGCAAAACAAATGTATTGCGATGGACGTTAGGTTCTTATACTGCTGAATTGGCGACTTAGAATTAAAGAAACCTAGTGTGGTTTGACCTCAGTGGATACATACAAACGCTTAGTATGGCGGTAATTTTAGGGGGCCCACGCCCAACAGTGAACAAGTCTGGGTTAATGATGATAAAAGTATTTTATCAGTGTTGGTGGAATGTAGCTCTTTGCACCAATGTACTGCTGACTAGCAACCGCCCTGGTATTAAACTAATATTTCATTTCATCCCACCATTAGTCAGTAATGGTTTTATTATCTTTGGCTTTGGCATGTAAGTTTTAATTGTAATTATTTACGTTGTAATAATTTTAGTTGGTGGAGAAATAAGCTTATGTAAACTAAGGCCATTGAGAAAAGATACTAACAGTGAAGGAGTTCACCCTTTTACTATGAAGCCGACAGTACTATAACTATCTCTTTCTAGCATATGAATAGAAGTGATTTAGTAAAGCGACGATGTTTTGGTACCTATTTAATCCACTATGCTGCTATTTTTACATGACTACATCAGGTAGAAACAACCTTTCGTGTGTTTTTTATGACTAATTAGTTCAGGGGTAGTGGCCCTGTGCTAATTGGTCTCAGGTTCAGCTTCAAATCCCGGTAGAGACACTGTTTGATGAGCACGAATGCTTGCAGCCGAGTCACGGACGTTATTATAAAATTATCAATATTTATTTATATATAAGTGAGTATATCGTTGTCTAATACCGAAGACACGGAATCCTAATTTAAAACTGGATCAATCTATGTGAGAAAAATAAGTATACAATGGTGCTAATTCTGCTGTAAGGCAACATAACTAAATTTAGTCTCTCCCTATCTTTTTATAATGTCAAACGCCAAAACGAGATAGCACAAACATTTATTGCGTTTTTGCGTATCTGTAGTTCGTATGTTCCAAGATCGCGTAAAAATCTTTTAATTTTGACGTGTCTAAACGAAACTGACAGCACCATAATTGTAGCTATTTCGTTTTTGCGTTTGACATTAAAAAAAGATAGGGAGAGTCTAAATTTAGTAATGTCACAACAGAATTATCACCAATAAGTGTTTATTTTTAATATCGTTTCCCATTGGCCAAACTATAGCTGTTGAGTATCATTTCGCGATCATACTTATTTTGTTATTCATGCCAGTTCTCATACGAACTATGCGTTGATTATAAGTGTGTGTGTGTGGCCACATACGTTTGTATGTGGCTACACTTCAAATGTCATATTAACACCTTACCGACCGGTACCGGTTCACACTCTACGCCCTCGTCACCGGCCACTCGGCCGCAGAGCTTCCCAGGCATGGGCTCCGTTTTGGCTTAAACGTTCGCACGGGAATATATGCGTTTCTTTATGCTCAGGTAAAATTGTACGCTTTCTGCTATTTTAGTATAATCAAATTTAATAAAATCCTTAATTTTCATGATATTAGTGCTAAACAATATTTATTTTGTCTATTACAATCGTTTTTCAGTTTAATATTTATATAATATACCATAATCCATGTAATTATTATTTGTATATCGAATAAGAAGTCCTCTAAGTTATTCAAAATTGTATAAAAATATGGGTGCTTACAGAGCAAAGCAACTAGTTTCTCACTACAAATTAACAAATGCGCGCTAATTGCCATAGTAACCGATTAATCGGTTACTGATCGGTAAGCGTTGAGGACTAAAAGTCGATTAATCGACTACCGGTCGGTAGTGTTAATGTTAATATTACTTTCCATTTATATAATATATGATAATAATAAGGTCATTTACACAATATATATTTTGTTTTACAGGTATCATGAAGCACCTGATTGTATAAAGTTAATAATAGCAAACACAAATGAAATATTTGGATGCGTTCAGTAATAGTGAATTTTTACTGAATGTTTTTTCTGCATTTTTTTATAGTTTTAATATTAAATTGTTTTTATCACACATGTAAAGTCTAGTTAGTATTATTCTGAACTGTCAATGTTTGTAAAAATTATATATTTTTTCGTAAACGACGAACAAAATCATTTTAGTCTGAAAATGTCACTGTATCATTAATGTAAATATTTCCGCAAACAATAATGTTTTTATTTTATTAATTATTCAACACGACATTATTTTTAAATCGTAATGCCCTTGCAAAATGTCGAGAAAAATCGTTATATGTTAGATAGGAAGGCATCAAACCGCGTTGTCGTTAATATGCGTCTAGTTTTCGATGTCATGTAAATAAATTCACGGACACACGCAAATTTTCACGCGATAAAAAAAATTTTCTCTTTGTATTCCGTGCCTTATGTCGATTGAACGAAATGCAAGATCAAAAATTAACTTTTGAAAACATAGGGGGTGCGACAGGATCCTGCTTCTCAATAACAGTTCACGCGCAATTTGATTGTAACTTGAGAAGTACCTAAGTGTACTTCTTTGTACTATATGTCGATAAATTGTTACTGATAAATTTATATCTATGTATTCAATTATGTGTAGCATAAATCATTTGCGCGCTTCCCGCAAAATATAGTGGGTTATATCATCATCCTCACATCAGTCCACACGTCCACTGCTGGACATATCCGCTAATGATTGCCAGCATTCACCGATTCCCCGTTACTTTCACCAGGTCATCGGTCCACTTAATCGATTGTCGACGGGCATTGAGCTTTTTGGTTCGGGGTCGCCGGTCATTCATCGAATTAAATGCTTTCCCATTTTGTAACATATATTTGACAAATCACGCCCCTCTCCCAGTTACCATACCTCCTTTCACTTCTGCCCCCCTTTCCCCTCTGAAATAACTCGCGCGCGCTCTGTAGCTATACGTGCGAACAACTTACGCGAAAAAATTTCTTTTGAACGGTTTAGATTGAGTGCTTAGCCAGACCTTGAAGTTGAAACCTGGAAGTTAACTATATAAGCAATCCTTTTAGTGTGTAAGTTTGTACTGTAAAGTACTTTTATAAAACACAGGCACGCTTGGCCCTTTAGAAATTAATGAAAACAATTTTTATTTCAAAATATCGCCGCATGCATCTACATATATCTAGCACTAAGATGAAAAAATAAAATAGACGCAATTTGAAAACGATGTAGTATTTGTATTAAAACTCATCCCCGTATCTAAGTTTTATATGTTATGGTTAAAGCCCAGCGCTCCTAACTTAGTCATACTCCAAAATCCAACCATCCTAACATATTTAAAGCTTAAAATGTTCCTTACTTAGTCAAAGCTCAAAAATCCAGCGCTCCTATCTTAATCCTGATCTAACTTGAAAGTCCGCACGGAACTCAAAGGCTATGTCTTAGTTATACGTATATGAGAGGCGAGACAAGAAGAGACAAGTGACACGACTATTACTGTTTTTACGCTTGCTTCTTTAGCTGATTTATAAACCATAAAATCTTTGGCATATTTTAGATAGGTAACTAAAAAATTGATAATCGATGGTCGATTTCAGATTAATGAACCATAGACTACCATGTAGCATAGACTAGTTAAAACCTATAAAATGAGTAACTTAGGATAATAGGCCCTGAAATCAATAATAAACAAGTTTATGAAAATATATTATGAAAAATTAATACTGACTGAACTATGTAATTAAAATTTTTAAGGTCAACAATAATAATAAGTTATTTATTTCGAAAAACACGGGTTAATTTTTATTTATCTATCATATATATTAATGTACTATATTAAATTTCTGTGTAACACGTTAACTGCCATGAGCCGTTACACGTAAACTGAGATACGTGTGTCGTTTTTCAGAGTTTTCCGTGTAGTTGGGCCACGGGACACGTATCCCATGTCTCGGGTGCCCCGGTAAGCCACTCCGACGGTATATTAGACCTCCACTAATAACAACTGCCATTTAGGCCATGAAACATTCTAGTTTTGTCTCATCAAAAAACACGTAAAAACTATATAAAAAACACTATTTCCGAGTTATACCTGATTTTATTTCACAATTATAATACAAATAATGGTAGAAAACACGGTCTAGAGGGACATTTTTTTTTCAACATTGTTAATGTTTATAGTTTTTACGCTGAAATATTTTTTCGAAATTTACAAATTGCATAATTGGGGAGTTTGTAAGTAACATGTGATATATCTTGCATGCTCGCATGGGCGTGTGAAATCTAAATAGTGTTAGTTTAGTTTGTTAGTTCCTAAATTCAGATCTTCACAAACGATGTTGTAACGCAGCTGTAATTGGCTCAGCTAGCGAGTGCTCGCAGGCGTGGTAGTCGTCCAGCAACCACGAGCTTTCGATTTCAGCTAATCTTATAAATAACAAAAGAGACCGACATACTTTTATACTTACTTTTCTGGTGCAGCGACCCAAAGTGAGTCTTGGCCTTTAAGTCAAGAGATCGCCAATGTTGCCAGAGTTGCGCTACCTCCTGCTAGTCAACAACTTGCAACTCTCGCAGGTCAGCCTCCGCAACGACCTTCATCGGGATCTGGGTCGAACAACGGGACGGCGGCCACTCGGGGTTCCAAATTACACTGTTTTGTCGTTGTGATCCTCTCCCATCCTTTCGAGATGCCCCATCCAGCAGAGTCTGTGGGCTTTAGCTTCTCTCATGATGATAGGTTAGACGATCAGCTCCTCTATCTCTAGGTTTTTGCGAACCCGTCTTCTCTTTGGGTTGGACCCTGAATCTTCCTCATGATTTTGACATACTTTTATAGGCAATTATTTTTCTTCACATTGCCTTGTTTTCCAGATAATAGAAAAACTTGTCTGACGTTTCATCATCATTATCAACCATTGGAAGTCCACGGCTCGACTTGGGCCTCCCCCGTAAAAAGGAGGGACGTTTGGGCCTCAACAAATATGACAAGTGCTCTTCGTCTTTATCACTTACAATAGTGATAAAATATTATCTGTACTCGTATTTTTAATTAGCTACCCTGTGAAATAATGTTGCCGTATTTACTATAACAGTGATGTATTTTAAATGCGAATGAGTCCCGAACCAACACTGCTTACAATTATCTATGATAAAGACTGTAAACGAAAGCTTTAGAGCTTTTTTACAGAAGAGAATCCTAAATAATTCATGTATAATAGAAAGTAATTTCCAAAACAATGATTATAGAAGTGCACATTTTATGATTAACGTTGATTTTATGATGCTGTTGGGTGACGGCAGCACCTGTTCATGGGATTTATGACTATTTTTCAATACGTGTTTAAATAAATATGCTAACCTGGAAACACTAAAGCTAAACATGATAAAAATAATAGAGAATAAATATTTCACGTTTAAGTTTTACGATTTAATGATTATGGAATGAAATCCTTTAAAAAACAAAATTGTTCCCATTTTATTACAAATCCTAGTTTAAGTGGTAACTATTGAATTTAAAAAAATCTTTGATTCCGTTACTTCACCCTAATATTATCCTGACTTACACCAGGGTATTTTGTTGTAAAGGATGTGGCAATAGGGCGGATTAAGATAACATTTATTGCGTCTGACGGTATCTCTGACTAATGTTATTCAGAAATATTGATTTACTAACTGTTCAGACACTAGTAAATACCCATTATTACTTAAGATTCAGACATTATTATAACTGACTAGAGGAGGATCAGGATTTTTTTTTGAGTCTGGGTGATTCATGTAATCCTTTTGTGACAACACTATATTTAATTTAAAAAAAACTAATAAGCGTTTCAGTATGATATACAGTGCGACAAGGATAATAATGAACGTGATGACATTAATGGGACGATGATGTTTTATTAGTTACATTTTAATAAAACT
>WUAW01005174.1:8561-20402 GCA_017165845.1 Thaumetopoea pityocampa | reverse complement strand
CTCTCTCTCTCTCTCTCTCTCTCTCTCTCTCTCTCTCTTATGTATTCTACGTTAAAAATTCAAATTTCTGCCTATTTCCTTTTCATAGCTGGTTTCATATTTCTTAACTAAATATAACATATTCTTTAGAAATAACATATTAAAGAATTATATCATTAACGGCCGGAAGACCTCTGTAGAGTATATATTCCGTGCGGAAGACATCCACTACTGGATTCTACAGAGAACGTTATTCAGGCTTGTGTATCCATGTTTACCCGCGACACGTTTCTAGGTGTACCCAGTAGGTAAGAGGCTAACCCGCACTGCGCTCTAGAATCTTCTTTCGTTCTTTTACGAATAGCTTTGTTTCGGATTTTTTCACGTAAAGGATCAGATCTTCAAGCATGGTAGCAAGTTGAGTGTTTATTCAAAATGCGAATGCTTGAAGAACACTTTTATGGTCCCTAAGTAATTACTGCCAGCTCTTATTGCCTTTGCTCAAAATCTGTAATGTCTCTAGGTTTTAAAAAAAGTATATAAAATACAAATTATTACTGAAAACAAAACCCGGCTGCGTGAAAAACTGTAAACTTATAAAATTAAAATTAAATTTTCAAACTTAGTAAATTAACTGAAAACAAGTTGACAAAATAATTCTTCTTTTTTTGTTTTTTATGATCAAGGTTGACAGTGTTAATAAACGCAGTCGTAGGCATCAAATATTCACAATACGTTCCATCATGAATGACTAGCGATTTTGTTGTGATATCACTAGAGTAAGAAAATACGTAATGGGAGAAATTCCAATATCTTAACGCTATGCCTCAGACTGCGTTTGTAAACACTATTAACAATGATCATACAAAATAAAAAAATTATATACTAATTTGACAACTTATTTCTATCTTTTCAGTTCATTTATTAAGTAAGTTTGAAAATTTTAAGTTTATAGTTTTTAGGCTGTCGGGGTTTTCTTTTTTTTTTTTTTCAATAGTTTTTAATTTTTTTACTTTTATTTTTTTAGCATTTTTCATTCCAAATTACATTTAATATTTCTACGTTTAATGTTTAATTGTTGTATATATCTTTGTAAGCTATTTATGAAACAATAAATAATTTTGCGCCAAAAATCGCCCATTTAAATTTTTGTAATTTTTATATATCCAATATCATTCTCACAATTAAAACCAATCTAACGATACCTCTTAAGCTAACATCCATCAAGCTATTTAGGTTACAAAGCATGAAAAAAATATACATACATAAATACACTACCCCAAAAAACGTACCCCTTCTGGCGCAGTCGGTAAAAAATGTAAAACGAAATAAAAATGGCTTAATCACATCACGAGCGCCTTAGTATAGAATTTGAACACGTTCATTATGATTTGTCGCATTGTAAATTTACTATCACTCGAGCCTGGTATTTAGATTGATATTAGATTTATTTTCATTGATTTCTATCATAATTGGCGGATAATAAATTGTACAATATTTAAATGCATTTTATTCTTATTATCTGAGACCCCTATCTTAGCTCGCATTTATGTTGTGATTTGATGACGGATTCATACATTACATGTCTGTGCTTAGTATCTTATCCAGCTTAGTAAATAATCAAAAATGTCCAACTTCCGACCAAATTTTATACGATTGAACGCTGAGCCATGAAAAAAACCCTCACAAGTCCAGAAAAAAAACATCCGTTAGACCTAGAAAACGTCACGAGTAAACGGCCGAGAATCATTCATTGTGTAGCCCCTTAGTTCCCGAAGTGGTCCAGGTGGACCCCCAGGGGTCTACGGGAGACTCGACGTCTACGTGGCGTACGTAAATTTCCATAGATTGAATCTTCACATTTTTTGTCGACTCTTGGGAATACGGTAGAAATGTAGCTGCCGGTACCAGCTAAATTTTGAAAGTGGTCTATGAGAAAAAAAGTTTGGGAATCTCTGGTGTAGCCCTATATATCCAACGGTAGGTCTTTAGCCCTATATATCCAACAATAGGTTTTTAGCCCTATATATACAACAGTAGGTTTTTAGCCCTATATATCTAACAGTAGGACTTTAGCCCTATATATTCAATAATAGGTCTTTGTGCTAATGATGATGGATTCCAGTAGCTCTACATGCTCGTTTGCTTAACATGAAAAGTATCGGTAGCTGTGATTACAAAATGTGTTATAGTGGGATATATAATACCTAACGAGACCATTTATTTTTTACCTTAAGACCGAATTATTAAAAAAAATAACGAATGAAAATGTAACTGTACTATTATAAAATAGTTAAATGTCATATTTTCAAAAAACAAAGATATTTAAAAACAGACTACTCAGATCGACTAATTAAGGGCTTCTGAAACCAAATCCTTTTTTTTCCATGTTTGTTTGATCGGGCTTCACGCAAAAACCAGCTAGTGGATTTTAGTCAAACCGTTACAGTCTTAAAGATACAATTAACACTTAAATACTGCAGCATGTTTTTATCAAAATCGGTCCAGTAGAATTGAAGATACAGCTTGATCTCTGACTTAGTAGCCGCCGTTAAGGTACGAGAGGTCAAGTAAAAGTGGTTTTGAGGCTTTTTATATAAATCTATGATTGTGTCGCGATTTCCCATGGATTTCCTAATTAGCTAAAAACCGACATTAACACGTGCAAAAGCTAGTACATACATACATTCACACCTCTTTCCCATTGGAGTAGGCAGAGACTACTTCCTTCCACCTGCCACAATCGTTCAATGTAGCAAAGTGGCTAACCGCAGCCTACATCTCGCCCCTGCGAGCAACGAGACGTGTCGGATGGCGAACCACGATGCCACCATTGTATAAGGTTCAAGAGTTTTAAACTTCCTCATTGCGTTCCCACGGCTTACTGGAGAGGAAAGGAAAGAGGATGAAATAGGAAAGGTGTATTGAGCAAGGAATATGGAATTTAAGAAAAGGATTATAAGACAGGATACTACTATCTCGTAAGGTGTAGGAAGAGACAATAGTAGCTCGAGGGGCCGGGGTCGCTTACCCGTATGCTTAAGTCTATTTGCCGCACAGGCTAAAAGACTAAGTACTCCCTGTCCTCCAAGAATGGAGATTATGATAAATTCTTCCTTCTTAAGAAGGGGAATGTCCAATATTTGAATTTACCGTACTGATGATGATGATAAAAAATCAGCTATATACATGCAAAATGTACCACAGTATTAACAATGTTGAATGTCTGTGTGTCTAAGCCAATTAATTAAATAGTATCATCATTACACAAATAAAGATAGATACATACACTCACGCCATAATGGTAGGCAGAGACTACAGTTCGCCACATATCATGAATCTGAAACACCTCTCTCGCCTCATCCACATTCATACACTTTTGTCGATTAAGGGTGCTATGAACTTGACCCTTTCGAAACAAGCTGTTGATTTGATCAAGGTAGATTTATCTAGATCACCCTTTTTCGATAGTTCCTTTCACATTTCCCCGGTATATTTGTTTCATCAACTGAATCTCAGTCATCCCTACATATAAAGATTAATCTATTCCTCACGTCAGCCCATAGACTTGAAGTCTAATGGATAACGGACAAAGGTCTCTTCAATGCCCGCCACAACGAGCCGCTGTGAGCCTATATCTACCGATTGCTTTCAACATTAATTAGCTATTAGTTCCTGTCGAAGGTCATCCCACACCATTTTTCGGTTCAGGGGCGCTACTCCAAATATTTTAGGAGCTCTACGTCCATCGGTTCTACGAGCTGTACCCTGCGCAGTGACACTTCTACTTGCAATCTTTTGAGGTTATCGCAGATTCTGGTTTCCTCGTTACGTTGTCCTTGAGCTTTCATATCTATTTCACACATACATACAGAGCTTTTGATGATGGTTCCAGCGTGTTCAGTGAGCGGAATTCAAACCCATCTTCGGGTTAAGCAGTGCTTACCAAGATCAGATATTAGATGGGTTAAACCATTCTAACATCTACTTTAGTCTTGATCACCTTGGTGTTTTAGAAGGCACACGTAACTATGGGAGTCACTGGTCTTTGGATGACGCTAGTCGTCATATGGCAGTCTGGAATCTTAACCTGACATACAGCCACATCAGCTGTGATAACAACAGATCCTGACTTGGGTAATGCTAGAGTTAAGAGCAGAACTTTATCATCATCAGTCTGTGGAATTTCACTGCTGGACATGGGCCTGCTTCTTAGAAAGGAGGGATTTGTAATAATCTCCATGCTTCTATTATTTGACAAAGGAAGTAACAGTAATTGCGTAATTTCGGACTCTACAATGTTTCCCCAAGGGTTGGCAGGATGTCTTGGAGATCGCAGTAGATTTTGATTGAATAATGATGCTGCCCGTTATTCTGATACACCCTTAGCTGGTTTTCACAGCATCCACGAGTAGTGATGACATTATTATACCGGCCACATAGCCATAGAATAGAACTTAGTGGTAAAAACAATGATTTTTCTTTCCTCAATGGCTGTCATCAGCAACTCCACATTATCCAAACACAGGACTCTTCCATATCAAACCTTTTTGACCTCACTACAAAATTTTTTTAATGGATAACCTAACATCTATTATCTCATTGGTCCATTTTTCACCATTTAAGCATCTAATATTTCTGTTCCTCAATTAGTTTCCACTTGCCATTAATGTAATTTCTATTCTTTATTGAACAGGTTATTCAAATTTATAAACTAATTCGACATTGCCATACAATTTAAGAATCTAATTTGAATTTTAGTACATGCTGCAATTGTTGATGCTAATAATCATCCAAGAAGTGTCAAATGAAACAACAAATATTGACTGAAAAATTACTTTATTCTAATAATTATCTGACAATTTGCAGAAAAATTCCGCAAACATGAATCAATATTAGTTTCCATTTGTCCAATTCATTCATTGAATTGGGTTTATAACACTCATCAATTAATAACCTAATTTAATATTACCATAGAATTTAAAAATTTGTAATTTGATTTCCAGTCATAGCTGCAGTTTTTGACCCTAATAATCACCAAAGGAGTGTCAAATGAAAAAATAAATGTTGACTGAAAAATAACTTTATTCTAATAATTATACTTATCTCACAATTTGCAGAAAAAATCCACAAGCTGCATATTAATCAATATGTTGCTGAACCTAATGGAATTATATCTTAATTTATCCAATTATCTAATTACCATAAAACTGTTGATAGATTAAGTTTCCTAAAAGCTTTCTTACATTATTTTACTGAAACAATAAAAATAATCATTTGCACACTTGTACAAGATTTCAGAAAAAATTATTGAACTTAAAACAAATTATACATAATAAATTCAAATAATATTAAAAATTTGTCCAGCTTTGAAGAACATAATATTTATGATAATATGATAAATCTATAGTCTGAAACAGAACAATTTTAGTCCTTAGCGGGTACTTCAATAACTCGGGGTTTATCAATGATACGGGCTGTGCGGTTTCCCTTCTCAACAATACCAATAATCCATGCTTGGTAGCCTTCTTGTTTCTCAATATCTTTACAATATGCTGCAGCCTGTTCACGTGGCAAACAGATCAACAGCCCACCAGATGTCTCAGGAGCATGCCCTTGCAGCAGTTGGAACATGTTACCACATGCTTTAGCTACTGCTGCCATCTTAGCAATCACTGGCAGGTTGTGGATAACAAAGGAAACCTCATTCTTTTGATGTGAGGCTAAATTCTGTGCATGACCAAGAAGACCAAATCCAGTCACATCTGTAGAACCATGTGCATTGTATTTATGCATCAAGCGGGCAGCGATGCGATTAAGTCGACTCATAGAGTCCATTGCACGATGATATGCTTTGCGAACATCTTCTTCAGAAACAACCAACTTGATACGGTTCCAGCGCTCTGGTTGGTCAAGCCATTGATGAGCATTCACAGCAACTTGAGTGCCAAGGGGTTTTGTAAGAACAAGTACATCACCCATGACAGCATTGTCAGGGACTATATATTCATTGGGCTGGCAGATTGTGGTAGCGACTCCACCAATAGCACACCAGGGGTTAATGACTGTTTGTCCTCCAGTGACAGAAGTGCCTGCCTCCAAGGCAGAGTCTTTGAAACCTCTCATTATCAGAGGAATAACAACATCGCGCTCCTTCTCAGTCATTTTTGTAGAAACACCAAGCAACATGAGCATGTTGTCACATTCTGTAACACCCATAGCGTACAAATCGCTCAATACATTAGCACACGCGATCTTGCCCATCATATAGGGATCATCAACTAGAGGATAGAAAAAGTCAGTAGTTTGGACCAAACACAATCCACCGTGTCTGAGTGGCGTCACTGAGCAATCCAAACCGATGCCAATGCGCGGGATCGCCACATGCATAAATTGATCTTGGTCTTGTTGGGAATAGTCTTGTTGTAGTGATTCCACCAGTTTGCCCAAAACATCCTGCGGCACTTTACAACTTCTTCCTTTGAGATCAGCAAATCTTGTCAACCGAAAACTAGCTTCCAAATCATGGGCCACCGGATCGAATGGTCGACGCAAGGCCAAATTGGGGTTACCGGACATTTCTAATTGAGCCGCAGCTAAAGCGTCTTGCGCTACGCTGGATTGATACGACATATTATGCGCTAAATATAATGTTATGGTAATATTGAATGTACTTCGGGTCAAAATAGGCAAACCCGACACGCCGCCAAGTGACGCTTGCAAAATGGCGTCTCCTTTACAAGGAGAAAATGGCAGAAAAAAATATTTTTGTATACACGCTTTTGATTGGTTGTAATGACATATATACAAAATAGCCTTGCCAGTGATTGGTGGTGTTGAGTAAATTTTTAGTACTTATCAATGAGAACTTGCTTATGTCATCCGTCAGTAATCCGTTTTACGTAAAAAGTAGAATGAGTAAACAACCCATATTATATTTACAATTTTCACTTTATGTAGATTTCTTCAAAAATCAATATCCACTAGTTCTCGTATTATTATTCGGTTTCTCGGTAACTTTGTAAAGTTTTTTAAATTTAATTCAATATAGTTATTTAAATCAAATGGTGTAACTAAAAAATTATGTTGGTGGCATTACACGATCAGTTCAGTAGAAGTTATTATTATGTACTCATATCTAAGTTACCGTCACAGGTGTGGTGCTGCTGTGGCGTGCCACTATTGCAGCGATCAGGGTCAGTATGCAAACCGGTCTAAAACTTAGTGCATATCAATAGCATTCAAATGCGCCGGATAGGATATAAAATAAGTTTAAGACTTATACAGATGAAACTAGATCACGTCTTAAGAAGATCTAGTTTCATCAGTCTGATAATAATAAATCATGATTAAGAGCAGCTGTTTCTTTACATGTTCCGTATTATATTGTACAAAGATCATCTTCATATTACACATCTGTCCTTTAATATGTTTCTATACTTATTATAAAATTGTAATTGTAATTTATATTATAATAGTTTACACAAACAATATATTGTAATAGTTTCATGAGATGCATTATAGAATTTGATTATTAAACGTATTATAGAATGATATACAAATATATTGTTTTTCTGATTATCAATTTTCAGTTATCATGAATGATGTTGAAACGTTGTAATAAGACTGTAACTACCTAATAATGAATAATAGCTAATAGGACTACGAAAGCATTAATTTAGTCTATGTGGTATTTGTTATCAAACTTCCAGAAGCAATAATATGTCACACATTGATATTTTATTGTTAACATTAAGAAATACTTTATATTCTTAGTTCCCAAAGTGGTCCAGGTGGACCCCCAGGGGTCCACGGGAGACTCGACGGGGGTCTACGTTGTCTACCGGAACCAGCTAAATTTTGAAAGTAGTTTATGAGAAAAAAGTCTGGGAACCTCTGCTTAATATCTTAAAATTATATACCATACACACAATAGTGCAGAATGGCGCGAATTTGCAAATTATTGCCATTATGAAAAATAGAATGTGAGAAGAATATATTGAATTGTCGTGTAAACGTGGATTTATAGCATAGTTTATATAACTAAATGAACCTACAGATAAACAACCACTCCGGCTTGACCTCCTAAATTTAGAAATATCAAATCAACCAATGAAAAATGCGATTTACAAATTTACACCAATAGAAATAGCAAGATATGTTGGATAATAAAACACTTTTTTTTGAATACTTTACGGCGGTTGAATGTTATTAAAAAGTGAGCAAGCACGTAAAGATTAATTTAAGATTTTGATATATTTTTATCGATGAATTTTAACATAATAATCACATATAATCTATATTATGTTATGATATAAACAGCAATGAATTTAAATAAGTGGAAGAAAGTAGAAAATGAGGCAGGCTATCCGTGCTACGTCGAGTAAGTTAGAGATACCTGCAAGTTAATTTGGTTTCATTTGTTCAAGTTTCTAAAAAGTTTTTTCATTTTAGGGAAACCACGGGAAAACGACAGTATGATCATCCCGAATTCAATAAAATTATAGAATCCCTGGAAAATTTTGAAGGTATAAAATACGGCGCATATCGTGTTGCGTTCAAAATATTTAATTTACAAAAGTATCTACGAGGTATGTAAGATTCTTAACATCATCTTGCATGTAGCGTAGGCGTTAGGTAGCCAATTTTATATTATAGCTACAAGACTTATTGTTCACACGAAAATCGCTACTCTTTACAGTTACAATTTATGATTTTGATTATTATATTATAATATTCATTTACTAACAATTGTTTATTGTGCTTATAGCAATACCAAAAACTAACTGAACTAATTTGGCAATGATGTAAAATTGGTTTACTTTTAAGTATGTGCAGAGCTTATAATATGATTTAAAACACAATATATTTAATTTTTTTTTTGTAGTTATTTAAGAGCTAATGATGATGACCTTTTGCTGCCCTAAACTATGATACTCCCTGCCCTCTCAAAAGTCTACATTATATTAATATGCTGCATTACATTATTATGCTGATGCTACACAGCATTAAAAATAATCCTGTTTTAGTAATGTCACTATTTTCAGTTCCACCTCTTCGTATCAGTTCTGGTGTGTTTGCACGTCACCAGCTCAGTCTTTCAGAGAGTAGTCTCTCCCTTGACACTGCTGAATTAGAAGCTGTTTTGGCTGACATATATTTTGCTGCAAAAAAGGAAGACCTGTTCTCTGGCAATGTGGACTTAACAGTGGATTTGCTCATTAATTTATTGCTCAATGTGTATGATAAGTAAGTTGTGTGTTCATCTTATTTAGTGTTGGTCTATAGAAATGTCCAGTAACAATTTATTATAAATTGATTTATTAGAGAATTAAGTTAATCTACAATAAATTATTAAATTTTACAGCAATCATTCATTACAAAATACAATACTTTTTCTTGGCAAAAAATAGCTCACATTTTTTCTTGTACATAATTGAATGCTAGTTTTCATATTGTCCTGTACTTCCAAAACCTGATAAGTTCATGAGATGGGATTTTGAACAATCAGCTTGTAAAAGCTTAGAAGGATCATCCCCAAACATAATTATTAATTTTAGTCTTTCCACTTTTTTAAATATTATTTATGTAAATTTATTTTTTAAATACTATTTATGTAAATTTATTTTTTAATTACTATTTTATGTATGTTTGTATATGCAATTATTGCATAAAATAGGTCAAGGATGAGTTGCTTTTCAAATCCAACCTAACTTTGGTAAGGTCAATCATGGCATAATTTTCATAATTCAGTTTAATTTTCATTACAAACTTTTAGAAGCTGATTATTCAAAAACCCATCTCATGAACATAACAGGTTTAGGGAGTACACCAATGATATTGTGTATATAACTGTAATATGTGATTACAGGGATAGAAATGTACCGATTAGAGTGTTAGCAGCAAAAACTCTTCTAATTATATTAAGTGAAGAGTCTGCAACTGATAAATGGCTGGCACTTGCAAACTGCTGTGCTGATCACAATGGTTGTGTTTCACCACGGCGTTTGGGGGCACTATTGGCACATGTGACAGCCCTGTCACAGTACCTTGGCAGTAATTGTGATCAGACACAGGATGATATTGATGCTTGCTTTGATAAGGTGTGTACACAGATTATGTATATTGAAATACAAGACAGAATAAAAAGTGCCATCCTTCCATGGCTTAGGATTTGGATTCTAGTGAATTTAATATTACCTTTTAAAAACTTAGATGACTGGGAATGTGATTATATAATACTAAGATGACAGTGCTCGAGAATTGGATTGGCCATTCAACTGTGTGAAAGAAAGACATTCATTCATTTGTTCATTCTAAGAAAATTCATTCATTCATTCATTCTAAGAAAATTCATTCATTCATTCATTCATTCATCTAAGGAAAACATTAATCAAATAAACATATTTCACATTGTACATAACACATGTAGAGAGTGGAAGAGTCACAAGGTAGTATTCGCATTATCAAATGATTTATGCATTCTTAAAAATAAATTTTATAATCTATATATTATTATAAATTTGTTAAATGTCAAATTTTCAAAAATCAAAGATATTTAAAAACAAACTACTCAGATTGACTAATTAAGGGCTTCTGAAACAGAATCCGTCGATGTTTGTTTGTTCTGGCTTCACGCAAAAACCAGCAGGTAGATTTTGATTAAGCTGTTACAGTCTTAAAGGTACTATTCCGGCTTAATTAATGCAGCTTGTTTCATCAAAATCGGTCCAGTAGAATTGAAGATACAGCTTGATCCCTGTTTTAGTAGTCGCTGTTAAGCTACGAGAGCTTAAGTAAAAGTGGTTCTAAGGCTTTTTTATATAAATCTATATAAATGATGGGTTTGGGATTTCCCATTTAACGGAAAACCGATATTACATTATGCATTAATTATTACATAAATATACTATAATCTGTATGCGGGTATCAGAATGCGGGTATGTTGGGCGTGAGCGCACGTGCGGTTGCCGAGTGGGGTGTGGCGAGATGCGCAAGCGCACGCTGGTTGGGCGTGCTGCAACGCGTGGCAGACAGTCGCACCGGCGCCGCAGACGCTACGCTCTGCGCCCGCTGCGACAACGCGCTCTTACAGGCGAGTGTGTGTGTGAACTTTATTGTCCACTCAAATCAGTTTGGAGACGTTTTTGCATTTGTATTAGTGTACGGTCAGCAGATAAATAAATAAACAAATACTTTATATATTATTTTATTTTGTACAGGGATATTGCGATTTATGTTCAGTGGAACCCATTGTGAGACGTGATATTATATATGTGTTTATAATTTTTATTTTATAATCATATAAAGTATTTTGATTTTTATGACTTGTTATAATAAAGAGGACAAATTGGAATAAAAAATCAACAAAGTAGCATTTTTCTAGCCGACTGTACATTTTTTTCAAATGTGTGAATGTTGTTGAAAACTCTTTAAAATTGAGGGTTAATTCATGGGGAGTTTCCTGGTGATGGTTTTATTGTATTTGTAAATGTTAAAGTAATCGATTTGCTCCCTCGATTTATGGCGATGTTATGATAACTCGACTCCCTTAGTTACGTATCGGGGCAGAAGTTGAACGTCGAGTAGTTTTAGTGAATGCGAGCCCCAGATACCTGTAGTATTCACGCTCAAGGGCGGCATACATTTCCACTTACTAAAAGTCTTGTTGCACCATTTTGGGCCAAACATGAAGCGCCTCTTTTATTTTCTCAATTAGTGAACCACTGCTACCATTTACTAAAATTTACAACAAGAAAATTTATTATGATTTTTCTATTTTTTAACGTCATCCGTCACAGGACATTTGTGGTGATGCTAGACATAGCTTGCGGTCGTAGGTTCGATCCCGGCCTGTTCGAT
>WUAW01005170.1:13274-26646 GCA_017165845.1 Thaumetopoea pityocampa | reverse complement strand
GGTACATTCAGTGTTTACCACCCACGCGCGACAATAGCAAGGACAATGGACCGCGCATCACAATATCATTATACGGCGCTTGATACTGGGCCGTAACAAGGTTTATTAGTCAATGTAAACCGTAAAACTGTCTTTTTTTCATTATTAAAGTAAATATATATTTCGTAGCTGAAAAAAATTGTCCAACTGGTTCGTTCTAACTTTGAAAAATTAATAATATTATGTGGCCTCCGTTGCAAGGTTGTTTTGATGAAATGTCAAATGTGGCCTTTTAAATTGGCCGTAATTTATTCACAGACATGGTACGTAGTGGCAGATCAAATATTAAAGTTTGAGAGCACAGTAAAAACATATACCAACGCAAATGTTAGGTTTTAGTGTTATTATGGTATATTTCAATACGTTATACTTTATTTTCAGTTTTTATGGTCTAATCACAGAATTCGTCTGTAGTTTATGCACCATGAAAAAATCAAAACAAAGCGTCATATATATGATATATCATGAAAACTATACAACACATGTATCTTATTCAAACCAGTTTCCGTGAAATGTGATTTAGTTTTTTTCATAATTATTATCACCAATTTTTAATAAAAGTTACATAAGAGATACCTTCGATGAATTCAAGAGCGCACACCTTATCAAATATTAGCAAAACTAAGAAAAATCTCAAATCGAATAGCATCGGACTTTTATCATCCCCGAGTTACAGGTGGAGTAATCCTATTTTTAAACATATCTGTGTGTACATTTGTTGATTTTGATACTAATACACTCTAAACAAAATTCTACAGTATAAACCACGATTCTAAATATACGATAAAATTATAGTTGAAAAAAAAAAACTGTATAATTAATACAGACATTACGCTTAATATAACAGACACGACGGTTGGAAATGCCAAACAGCTAATCGTGAAAACTTTATTCTCTATCTTTCCAGGTAATGAAGAACGTTCTACGTGTATTTTGAAAAGAAACTTGGAATTTTATGAGAGGTAAATTAAATACAAATTGTATACAACACCATGTATGTGTACTTAACAATGGCTAACTATTGTTTATCGCTTGTTTACCTATCACGTACACGCTAGATGGCGCTGTCACGGAGTCACTTGCAATTAATAACCCGTGTTTAACCAATATTGATTCTTTGCGATAATATCATCTGAACAGGTTTATGCGTCCTACGCTTTTACTGTTAATCTAGAATGAATTTCATTAACTTCGTGACCTGGGTCTCCCTCTAACAGTCCTTTTGAATATCTGCTTTCATCTGTAATGTCTACTCGCTGTACGTTTAGATTTTCACATATTTACCAGAGTGCGTTATAAATATTTGTTGATGTCTACAAATTTTATTGCCTACCCACGCAACCGCAGGCGTTGTGCCTGCGTAGTCTTTCACATTGGAATTGGAATAATATATTAGTATGTTTAGAATCTATTGTAGACACTCACGGACTCCTGTAGCCACCACTATCGCGGTCGTACGCTCGTCCTTTACATCATCAACATACATAAATCCATCAACTTTCTATATACATGTACATATTTCCATGAATTCATCACAAGTCACCGCTGTTACCCAAGTTCTGCGTTGTAATACTGTCGAAATACCGCCTAATTTAGTATCTCTTCAATTGTTCCGTGTTGCCAACTATTGTTGTTTCAATTAGAGCGAGAGTTTCTTTTTAGTCGTCCGTGTTCTGTAAACTCGTGTCTATTGTTTCAAGACTCAATATCGCACGTAATGGTTTCTCGGTACCTATTTGTGTTAACATTTTTACATACAGTCGTAGACTGTGCGTTAAATTAATTGTTTTCACTTCGGTATCTCGCTTGCTGAGAATGAAACTAACTCTATTCAAAATTTTAAGAAAATGGCTTGTACACAGAATAACTTTTAAAAAGTTCTTTAATAATGGGATATTTAAATTTTACCTCAGTGGAATAGGGTTAAGTTTATATTTTGGTCTTTGTATACCTTATTATAACGAAATTTATTATATACATATATGTATTTCGTCGTTTTGCAAAAAGTATTTTTTTATTAAAACTCATGCCCAGCATGCGATGTATTCCAGAAATTTTTAATAAATACCTGTGTATAATACCGTTATTCATTAAAATGTCTCGGGTGAAATGATTTTTTATGCCGTAGTTGTACTCTTACAAAAATAAAAAGCCTCTTTAAAAAGGCTTCGTAATTTTTTACCCATTGCGACTAAGGTTGCGCTTGCTCAAACACTTTTACTTCCGATCTTGCATTATACTGACGTCAGCTATGTCGACTTGACGCAGGAGCAACTGAATAAACTTGAGCGCTTACAGAATTTCTGTATACGGTTCATATTTAGCTTGCGTAAACATGATCATGTTTCCCACTTTCGTGCTAAGCTCAAATGGTTGTCTATACGTTTTCTTAGGTCGATGGAAAGTCTTGTTCTTGTGATACCGTCTCATACCAGTAACTTTTATGATCGGTCTTTTACGGCTCAAGCCGTTCGCTTATGAACGAATTACCAGCGTCAATATGTCGCTGCCAGTATTTAAAGATAAAGTGAACAATTTTATTTAGATAAACTGCTTTCGTAAATGCTTTGTGTGAATATTTGTATGTGTGCATGCGTGCGTACGTGCGTGCGCGTGTGTGCGTAAATTATGTTATTGTTTAGTATATTATAATATATTTTACATACCTATTTTGACGTATGACCAACAGAAGTACTGTAGCTTGTTTATGGTAAATTATTTAATTAAATTTAATTCATTATTTTAATATACACCGGCAAATTATTATGATATCAATACTCTCCATCCAAAGGTTGCCTGGAAGAAGGTCGCTTTTAGCGATAAGGCCGCCCATTGTAACACTTTTCGTATTTGTCTTTTTTCTTCCGCAAAGGTTTTTGGTGTGTCAATAAAGAGCTATCTATAATACCTATAAGGGTAGGGCGTCCCACGGCTATGACTCACGAAAGGTTTATTGTACATAAGCAATCTTATTGAAAGAAATC
Source organism: Thaumetopoea pityocampa (assembly GCA_017165845.1). NCBI lineage: Eukaryota > Metazoa > Arthropoda > Insecta > Lepidoptera > Notodontidae > Thaumetopoea > Thaumetopoea pityocampa. The sequence continues at coordinate 23,623 of WUAW01005170.1, read as the reverse complement.
TTAAAAATTGCATACCTGCGGATCGAACTCGCCAATTGTGTAAAAAATACATTGTGTTTCCGTATTTAATCTTATCTATCTATTGAGAGTGTGAATCATACTATAATAATTTTAAAAAATACGAATTTTAAATTAAAAAAAAATGCACTTAAGCTTATTAACCCCAAGTGAAGTGTGCTGAAGCGTACTGTTAAATATTGTGACTTGTATCCGAGCAATAACTAGATACTATAAAGCGCTGCTCTATAATGAGTCTGTGGTTCCTTCTTGTTGTTGGTTAGATCTTGGACTATAACATCATTGTGTTAACAAAAATGATTATCTAATAAAAAAATAACAATACAATGTAAATAATACGTTTTCATTTCATCAAACAAACATACGTACATTGTACCCCCATGTTGCCAGTGTTTACAGCCCAATGCGCGGAGCGCTAACCTGCCGTTATAGCGCGGTTATCGCCGCGCTTACCGTATCACTGCTAAATTAAACGAGGATCATTAAATTCCCGTAACAGGGTTACACGGTAAGCGTCCTCGCAACCACAGCCGCCAGAGGTGTGTCCATTCCCCCCCAGCAACAGGAACACATCTGCACGCATTAAGATCGAAGCCGTAGTGTATCAAGCTGTCTAATTTCCCGTAGATTACATCCATCACTACAGCCATTATTTAAAAAGTATGTATATTTGCAGTTGTATCATACTCGTATATGTCTCCCAAGTGCTACTCGCCGCCGCCGCCTGCCCTCCGGCTCGTTTCCTCGCGTTTTGTTTCACAAATAGTTTCTGTTGCTTTTCTTTTTCACATCCTCGGCGCTATTGTGTGCGGTTTTTTTAATTAACTACCCATTTGAACGCTAACAATAGTCCGTTTTCTAACGTGCTGGCCGCGGTCTTAATTACACGTTTTCATAAGTACTTACCGAACCGTAATAGGACTCAGGTCACCGACACATCATACCGAGGACAGATAATGGATAGGGTTGAAAGGTACTCGTGTGGTAACCACAGACCAACAAGGAGTCGCGGGTAAACTAGATGCGTAAAGTCGAATACTGTGTACTTTAATGCTCTATCCAGGAGGCTTACGTCCAGCAGTGAGTGTCTTAGGGCTTACAGTGATGATAAGTAGTTATAAGATTAAAGTCTTAAATATTGGGAAACGGAAGATCTACCGATTAGTCGGGTGTTGGGTCTAGCGGAGCTATATTACCTCTGCTATATTATATATAGCTATTTCACATTTTAGCAACTCGGAAACCTTCCCAGACGTGGTGTAGAAAGAAAGGGTGTAACTCTATTTCAATAAAATGTATAGTCTCGCAGAGAACTGCCGCAATGGCCTCCATTGATGCTGTAGATACCTCTATCTGCAAGTACTACAGTATTCTGTTTAAGGGTAGATTTTATCAAAGGTTGTCAGCTAGTGAAGAAATAAAATAATTTTGGAATCAGTCCCAAATAGCAGTGAGCGTTGCGTCGCGTTGCGTCGTGGCACTAGCGGCCGCGCTACTCGCTCCGTTATCGCTGGTATCTCCTCCACCAACAGCTGCCTGAGCGATAGGCGTGCCCTCTATTAGCCTCCCGCCGAGATAACACCGTGCACTCGGAGTGCATCGCGTGGCCAATTTATATTAGACAATGCAGTATCATGAAACGTTGTATGTGTTCAGAAAATTTTTGGTAGTGTTTTAGCATTTTTAATTCATTATATAACTTAATGGCATAAAGTGGTCCACCCTTTACCTTATCAGAGCATTATTCCATTACATTCACCTGCATTATCTCGACTTAAATCAGGGGCATGCAGGGTATGCGCCTAGGGATTAGCTGAAGATGACAGACTGCAATCTGATCTCATTGCATATAGTCCCCATAATCCCTGCGACGAATAGTGATATTCACAGAGGTGACCTGTCCTAATTTGGGCATTAGAATGGTTAACACCTAGCCATGGTAACCGCTGCTTAATCTAGAGATATTCCCGGACTTCACTGCGACCACATCAGCGGCATGTTATCTATGATTATAATTGTTTAAAACTTAACGCTAAAATATATCTTTGCCGTAGTTTGGGTAATGGCTTCACCTGATGCATTAGATTTAAGAAATTTATTGCACCAGTCAGTGAGCTACTAAGATAGCATACAAAAACAACTTTGTCCGAGCAATAAAATACCAGAACTGAATTCTTTTGTGCTAAACGAGGACAATGTGTATCAACTAGAAAAGTCCGAAATACTCTGATAGGCGCTCGGCTGGAAATGAGATAGATTGATAGTGCTGATAAACAGACGTAAAACATTGTCTGCAGAGATATAAATGGTCAGCAATTTCATAACTGTGGATTTCTTTGTAAAAGTTATTTATTATCATTTTTTTTTTCTTAAAATCAGCGATTGAAGTTAATTTTATTTAAATTTTGAGAAAAAGAAAGAAAAGAACGTTTAATTTTTTTAAATTGTATTATAATTCTCTCGTAGGTATGTATGCATATATGCGTTATAGTCAAAATCTGAATTCATTTTTATCTACTTTTTTATGCTTTTTATAGAAAAGTTTTATGTTAGAACAGAGCGTCGTCTCTGTCGCGCTTTCTATAATATTCAACTGCTATCTCTGTCGCGCTCGAATACACGATATGCGAAAGTTTAAAGTCAAGTAGCGGTCACGTCCCCCGTCTCGGTCTCCTGTCGCGGTCCTTAATTTGTGCAACGAGTCACAAGTCAGCAGTTTAACGCTGTACCGGTGTGCGTGGGAGAGCTGCTCTCTACAGAGCTGTAGCCTCCATCTAAAGCTCGACTTGTATCTTTTCTGACAGGGTGCCCCGCAGGCCAGTTTACGTAATGTTTTTATAATAATATTAATCAAGTTCTTTTTCATCGCGAATCATTATATTATCCCGACTTCAGTCAAGATCTGTGAATATTGCAGTAGAGAAGCTGCGAGGCGGGACCGGATGACCTGCTGACTAACATGATCATCTAAAGCCTTACCTGTCCCCGCGACAACTAGCGTCATTGACATCCCAGCCTACCTCTGTTTTACGTGTCTTCGGAAACACTGATAATATTATTAAGTGTGTTTAATAAAACTACGTTTGTGAAATATGGTTAGTTATGTTTCGATTTCAACACTCAGACGCTGGTATGTTGTGCGATCATTGAACTGTTTCATATTGTATAATGCAATATCAAATTGTTGTGTCATTACGATCTGTGACATCACTTGACCCATCTACTGGGTCATATCAGTTGGTGGTGTAGGGCGTGGGTGCAGGGCGTAATTTATGATCATTCTTTAAAAATTTCGTGGCACAAAAACATATTTCGCAATGTGTTATCTCTTACAGCGGACTCACGGTCCGTCGGTGACATTCGTCCGTTTTATTTCGAGATCTCCAACGTGTTAGCTGGTGTACCCTCGCTCGCTTTCATTTCGTAAAAATATTTATTTTCGTACGAAATTCCCGGTTTAACAACTTGGAGAGCGATTTTTATTTTTTTAACGTCTGGCTCACCGCGAAACCACTAATGTTTTATAGGCATGCTTGTATTTGCATTGTCCATGAATATTCGTTCTTTAATAGTATTTGGGAAGTTTCATTTTACACAGGTGCCTCGAAAGTCGTTCAGAGGATCAGTAAAGTGAACTTCTTAATTTCTATATTGACTCAGTTTGTAGACTGAAACTGGTTTTTGGAAGTGAAAAAGCGTTATGGTGTAGTTAATAAATGCGCTGTTGTTCTATTAGAATTATTATAAGAAAATGTCAGGTTAGCTTTTAATTTTTTTATAGGTTTCGAGTGTATTGCTGCAAATAAACATTTCTAGATATAAATACTAATTATCAAAACACCATGCCAACTTTGTATCAACGTTAATGTTTACACAACGTCGACACGGTGATCAAATTATCAGTATGCTAATGCGTTTGGCCTGAATGCTGATATCATTTATACCATTATGCCATTATGTCGTAACATGTTTTACTCTACTATAATATTTATATTCTTAAAAGTAAACTTTACAATTTATAAACTGCACGAGACAATATGTGGTAGCGAAACTTTCATAGATATTTGTGGATAAAGTAGCTTGTCCATTAATATCATCCGTTAACTAGACTGATATATCATCCTTAAAACTTGTGAGACTAACACTAGTACGCGTTAGAACAATCCATTGAAGAACTGAAGAAAATTTTATTGGTATACGACCCGGTATAAACACTCGAGCGACTTTCTCGATGTCTAAATCACAAACTATAATAGATTATGGCGGTTCTAATGTTTATCAGTACGAGGAAGTCCATTGTCAGACATGGGCTTATAAAATGGAGGGATTTGCTTTAGTTTCCACGCTTGGAAGGTGTCTTGGAGACCACAGTGGAATTTAATTTAATAACTGCCGTCATCCACGGGATTATATGGAGTAACGCAATTACTAAACCGGTGCCACACAGCCAATTCTAATTGTTATATACACAGACAAAAACATTAATGAACCAGTAGTTATACAAAACACTACATATTATGTTCTATGTAGATCAATTTGCGTGCCCCACAAAGTCGACGCACAAGCGTAATTTGTGTGAGGCTAAACGGGCCCACACCGTCGAACGATGCCCACCGTCCGTTGATTGCAACTGACCAGATATGTAATTGACTAACAACTCGTTATTGACTCGCTCGGACGTAACATGGGAGCACCCGCGATAGGGGACAGCGAACCTTGTCGGCTGACCGCCGAAGGTTTAATTCAGTTGATCTCAAATGTGATCCCATCAAATAGAATTGCATAATCGTCGGCTAGCAGCGGCCTCATTTGCAACAGAAGGTGTTCGCGATGGGTTACGTCGCTCTGCCGATAGCGATCGGCAAGGTCGAGCGAGGTTGTGCGCCCTCAAATCCTAGATGGGAAATCGCTGATGGCACGTTGTTAGAACGTGTCAACTCTTAGTAATCTATACTCTTATAAAATTGTTAAATGTCAAATTTTGTAAATCAAAGATATTAAAAAACAAACTACTCAGATCGACTAATTAAGGGCTTCTGAAACCAAATCCGTCAATGTTTGTTTGTTCGAGCTTCACGCAAAAACCAGCTGGTAGATTTTGGTCAAACTGTTACAGTCTTAAGGTACTATTAAGACTTATACTGCGGCATGTTTCATTAAAAAATTGCCCCAGTAGATTAAAGATACAGCTTGATCCCTGTTTTAATAGCCACAGTTAAGGTACATAGTAAAAGTGGCCACAGTGGCTTTTTATATAAATCTATAATTGTTTCCGGGTTTCCCATGTAGTGGAAAACTGACATTCACGCGGGCGGAGCCGCGGGCAAAATCTAGTTACCTGTAAAAATAAATAATTTACTAGTTACTAATATATCTACGATTTGCGATATTCTAGAATTTCGCGAAGTTTACGGTTACTACAAATACGTGAGATGGAAGATTTGTTTTTTTTTTTCGATTTAGCATTATTCCGACTTTTGCATCAGGGTGTGCTGTTTGCAGAGGATGCGGCTGAAATACGGGTTAAGATGATCGACCTGACGTCATCCCCGTAAACCCCTACAACTCTTATTAACGATCCGTGGAAGTGGAAGATGTCGATACGCTTTTATATACTGGAAAATAACCAGTAACAGTCAGCCGACTAAAATTCATGATAATTGAGGGGACTCATATAGAGTTGGTCAATATTTACTCAGCTCAGCGCCAAGGTGAGTGGGGCCGCGCAGAATTAGACCGCCCCGCCCCGTCGCGCCCGCCGTGGCCCGCGCCGCACGGTGCGCCAGTTGATTCTCACCGTATCACGTCACGCGTGTTTCTGCGCACAAACTGGGACATTTGACGACAGCATATAGACTGCTGTCGTTTCTTTATTGTTTGCTTAGCTCGTATAAAATTAATAAATTTTTATTATATAGGTAATATTAAAAAATAGATAAATTGAACCCGTATTAATTTAACGAGTTTGAATCCGAAATGAGGAAATCCTCAGAAGAACCATAATCATACATACATACACTCATGCCGGTATCCCATGAGGGTAGGCGGAGACCACAGTTTGCCACATACTCCGATCCTGACACACCTCTCTCGCCTCATCCACATCCATATATCTTCTCATACACTTTCGTCGATTAAGGGTGCTACGGTGCATAGTCATTGCCTTGCTATAAGAGTTATAGACTTGAGGCAGCTCTGGGTGGAGCACGTAGCTTGTAGAAACGATGGAAATGGAGCTCTAAAGTGGTAAAAAGCCGATCCCGAATCAGAAAGCGTTGTGTGGGTGTATCCGTGACTAGGTGGACTGTTGAACTAATCAAGGTCGCGGGTAACCGGTGTCTCGATTAATATGAACGATAAACTTCACTGATGGATCCAGTGCGTCATTTATCACCATCACTCGTGCACAATAAACAAACGATTGTGCATTAGTCTCGTTCACCGACGTTACCTAAATCCGCCATTAATGTCCCCGCGCGCGTCCCCCCCCCCCCCCGCATTCCGTTAGCTGTCATAAATCGACTTTGTATTTATTTTCGGGCGCAACGTAAAGCGTTTATAGCCTTGGTGCTCCGTACTTTACGTTCCCTGGTGGCGGTGTACCGGCGGTCTAACGCCGCGAGCGGTGATCACAGGTGGACCGTCAGCGCCAGGTGTTTCGCGTGGGTAGACGACGTAAATTTTATCGATTGTAGATTGAAGGCTGTCTGGAAGAAATCGCGGTGTGCGATGAGTCCGCCCGGATGTACATACACTTTATATAATATAATTGTAGTATAATGTTTTATTAATACATTTTCCAATTTTAAACTGAAACGCTTCTTCTGATAAATTGTAAAAATGTACTTACGTCATTGTTCTATTGAATGAGCGATACATACACTAAATATGTGTAATAGATGGAGTGATCGCTTTTAATAAAAAGTCTTATACAAAAGAAAAATGTTTTAGTTTATCAATACAGATGAGACACAGGAGAGACGATGTAGAGAGACAGTAATGGCCGCTCGATTGCTATGGTTTGTTAATAGATATTTTTTTTAATAGGATTTCGTTGGCCGCATGATTTTTTATTCATATGTTGATGTTACTCGACCTTTTTAAGGAACTTAATAAGCCCGCTGATTCTTATTTACATAAACAAGACTTGTGATTTTAGACTGAATTCTAAAACTACGATAGGATTTTTTTATGATAAAAATCTAAATGTCTAAAATAATAATGATAAAAGAGCTATCCATAAAGTCTACAGTAGTGGACGACTGTGTATTTTTGAGTAACATTTTGAGTTGATACAACGCGAACGTAAATATAAATTAATTGCCCGACGTTGAGAAACTAATGGAGTCGATGTCCTGTTAATTACGTTTTGTTTCTTAATCGACTAGTTTTTATAATCAAGGCAAAGGCGTTCACACACACAAGTGTTTTTACTGGCTGCAACTAGAGTTGGGATTTTTGACGCGTTTGTTAAATGCAGTGCGTTTACTTACACACACACCAAAGAATACAATTTTTGAATACATTTTTTTTCTGCTTTGTTTTATATGCACACAATAACAATTAACAAATAGAAAATGTATAGAATAGAATAGAGAAGTCTCTATTACAGATTAATATAAAATAGTTACAAACATATGAAATAGAACGTGTACATTGGGCAGTGTTATCACAACATGCGATCTCTTACAGACAACCTTCGGATAGATAGGATTCGTAGCGAGATATGGTGGTGCAATTGTATCGTACATATTTATTTAAAATGATACATTATGATAATATACATACACTATAATATATACATGCGTAATATATACTTACATAAACGTACTATGTATGTTTTATATAAAAAGGCAGAACCTGATGGTAGGTGATCACCGCTACCCATAGACACTCGCTACACCAGAGAGATCGCGGGTGCGTTGTCGGCCTTTAGTAAATTGTAGGCTCGATACTTGAGGGCCCCCGAGTCCTATCCGCTCGGATAAACCGCCGCTGGGAGCTCATTCCGCAGGATGGTGGTGCGTGGAATGAAATTGCGCGAGAAACGCACAGTGGGAGACTACCAACTGTCCAAGTGATGACGGTGAACATATCAACATTTTTCAACGTAATCGATTTCACGAACATCGGAAAATGTGTGCACACCCCGTCCCGTATCGTGTGGTACGTGCGTATCTAGCGCCCATCAACGCGGGGGTCAGCCCCCGAGCGTACGCCTCGGTGTATAACTCAATTGGCGGGCAATCTCACGCCGGCGTCACACCCCCCTCTTCCCCCGCAATTACTGACCGTGCCTGGTCCGAAGCCAGATGTAAATACCATTACACACGCACCGCGTTGAAATGCCTTATTTGGCCAGGAAGGTCCTCTCAGAGATTTGTAGACTAGACACACACCCCGTACTATACAACTATACAAGGTGATTGGCAATTACTCGTATTCCATACATTCCATTCTATAACATCGTTGGAATAATAATCACCGGTATATAGGTGCCGAATGTGCGCCATTTGAAAAGTTCAGTATAGTTTTGATATAGTCCTAAAATTACCTCCCGCACGGTATACGAGTATTTACTAATCACCCTGTATATTATAACTGAATAGTCGATTGTTGTTGTTCAGCTACTTTATGCGTCGATCGAGTGTGTCGTCTGTAGAAAATGCCTTATGCAACTGTCCTTGGAGCACGACCTCGAGGTTACCCTAAGGAACTTGGCGTAATGTAGGGCCGGACAACAAAGTCGATAGTCTTACAAGACCAAGACTTGGCAACAAAAGGTGTATTTGATATCGCCAGGAAGTTGAGGTGGGTTCTCATAAATAACTCGTCTAGCATTAATAATTATACGTCAGGTATATATGCGTATTATACGTCAGGGGTAACGTCATTGGATCACATGGAGTCATTATAGAGACACCATCTCGATGATCCAGTACACGTGTTGCTACTCCTCAACTCGTTATGTTTCTAGCTGATGCCTGTAGCTGTGCCTCGTACGAGACAATGTGACTCGGTGTGGACCTTACGCCTGTGGCTGTGCCTCATACGAGACATTGTGACTCGGTGTAGACCTTATACCTGTGGCTGTGCCTCGTACGAGACAATGTGACTCGGTGTAGACCTTATGCCTGTGGCTGTGCCTCGTACGAGACAATGTGACTCGGTGTAGACTTTATGCCTGTGGCTGTGCCTCATACGAGACAATGTGACTCGGTGTAGACCTTATGCCTATGGCTGTGACACGGCATAGGCATAAGCCTATGGCTGTGCCTCGTACAAGACAATGTGACTCGGTGTAGACCTTATGCCTGTGGCTGTGCCTCGTACGAGACAATGTGACTCGGTGTAGACCTTATGCCTGTGGCTGTGCCTCGTACGAGACAATGTGATTCGGTTTAGACCTTGTGCCTGTAGCTGTGCCTCGTACGAGACAATGTGACTCGGTGTAGACTTTATGCCTAATCAGGTGAATGTTATGGACTAAATAATTATTCTAATGAATTAACTAAACTAAATGATCATTTTGAATGCAATTATTTTTTGATGAAAATATTTTACAACGTGCATTGCTAATGATGTACCGTCTAATTGTGCATTGTGCTACGAAGTTTCTAGGCTGGTAGTATAACGGCCGGCCCCGACACCGCTCGTTTTCTCTAATTTGTCTTTCTTTAATTGAGTACTTGTCTTATTTATCTAGATCCCACTCACGCTCACAAATAACTCTAGCATATTGTGTCCAAACAAACACATTTGTAGATGTTGCTAAAATATCAGCGGTAGTTTCATTTTAATTTGTTTACACTTAAATTTGTTTTTATTTTCATTTGTTTTCTGTAGTAACTGTTTAATTACGTTCCCTGCGAAAAAATAACGCGTTTTTTATGTAAAAAATTGCGTTCACTTACGGTATTATATATAGCAACTAATTTTTATATCGCATGCTGTTTTTGAAAATCTTAGTCATTGAAATTTCGATTGCGTTTACAAACGCTGTGGAGGTGAGCACTTGACACTGATAAATAATTAGGTGTACCGTAACGTCGAGTGTATGGTGTAAGACTTGTATAATTTAAAAATCTCCGTAATTAAGAAATCTCATCACATTGATACTGCTACTAATAAATATGGATTAGGGTCCCTGTTTTTGAAGGACTGGTCAAAATATTTAAAACTCAATTCCGCTGCCGTAAAATAAAACGCGTTCGTTGGCACCGCGCCCCGAGCGCGGTTCATTTCGTTTCAATATTTATCGACACAGTGCGCACGTTAGGTTAGCGCGGAGCGATACAATTGTGAATGTCTGCTTGTGTGTCCGCCGTGAA
>WUAW01005170.1:1632-13245 GCA_017165845.1 Thaumetopoea pityocampa | reverse complement strand
TCCATAAAAGTTAAGAAAAAGAACTTTTTGCCATTTGCAATACTACATACAACTTTTAAAAATAGCTACTGAATAAAGAATTTACATAAAATTTATGTTTATTTGACTAGGTGCTTATAAAAAATCTGATTTGGCGCAGAACCTGGGTACGCCCATGTCCGTGAATGTCTTCGCGTGGTGGAGGCGCCGGGGCGCGCGTGCCTTTTACGAGCGTTGTTATCTGCGCGCACGTCGTTTACAAGGCTGCGGTTAAAACATAACAAACCATCAGTAATTAGTTCCATCAACTCGGTTTCAAATATTGTTTCAGGTTATCTATATAGGGCCACAAGGCGTGGTTATTTTCACATTTTATATGAATACATACATACAAACACTCACGCCGATATCCCTTAAGGGTAGGCAGAGACCATAGTACATACTACATACATACAGTCACGCCTCTTTCTCATTGGGGTAGGCAGAGGCCACTTCTTTCCACCTGCTTCAATCGTTTAATGTAGCAAAGTGGCTATCTGCAGCCCACATTTCGCCTCCGCGGGCAACCAGACGTGTCGGGTGGCGAACCACGACGCTGTCATTTTATAAGGTTCAAAAGTTCTTCATTGCGTTCCCACGGCTTAATGGAGAGGAAAGAGAATGAGGTAGGAAAAGTGTATTGAGCAAAGAATATGGAAATTGGGAAAAGGACTATAGGATATAGGATACTACTATCTCGGAAGGAGTAGGAAGAGACAGCAGTAGCTCGGGGGCCCGGGGTCGCTTACCCGTATACTTAAGTCTATTTGCCGGACAGGCTAAAAGACTAAGTACTCCCTGACCGTATATGAATGTTTTATAATGATCGCCTTATTGAGTTTACCTGGCCGATATTCCCCGGTGTTTGTGCCGCAGTCCGGTCGCGGCTCAGTTCTTCCCCCGGGTCCGATTTTAAACATCTTCCACGACGAATGAATCCATTTTGCTCGGCTTCCACATTTTGCCCTGATTTAACTCACAGGACTAATATATTATTTTTTTTTCAAGAATATTAAAAAATATTTAGATTTTATAAGCATGGTAATTTTCTCATTATCATTATCAGCCCGGGAGTAGCGATAGGATCGGATGAGTACATAGTTGTATCAAATATATCAAACCTTCTGTAGGTGCCTATGAGTGTCGCTAACCACGCACCGTCAGTTGAATTGCGTGATCGTTTGGTACATAGTCTAAAAAAGTTTGAGTTATCGACAGTAGTAGATATTAAGATAAAAAGTTTCTATTGATTCCCAATAATCCCGGAGCACGCCCGCTCCGCGCCCTTGCATTTCGAACGACCAGAAACGAAACAGCCTGTTGTGTGGGTCCGGGCGGGGCCGCGGGACTCGGCGCTGCGTCAGAGCGCCGGTTTAACTTTGAGCCCGATATGTGGGCCGTTTCGAAAGTGTTGGCGCCGCCGAACTTCGAAATGCGTTGCCAACGTGCGCGGCGCACGGCCACTTTCACAACACGTTTCGTTTTAGTTCACGACGTTCGGTCGTTGGGGAGGCGCGGACCCGATGATCCAGCGTTGGCGACGCTCTTGTATTGGGAGCGATGACGCAAGTTATCGATGCCGCAAAGTTTCACACAACATTTATGTCCAGCCGCTTCGGATGCTAATCACGCTGCCGTATTCCCTCCCCAAAATACCTCAGCGTCAACTTCGAAGTAATGGATGAAATGTAGCGGGCCCGACGGAAACCGCCTGCTCACCCTCCGCCTTTAAATGGGCTGAATGTAAACGCGCTGTTTGATTAACATATTGCAATGGATGAGCCATTGAAGAAATTATTAATCTGTATGATTATACTCGCGGAAGGTAACGGGCTGTGTATTTACAGAAATAATTATCATAAAAGAAAACTATGGACATTTTAAGACCCTTTTTTTAATTTCCCAACTAATAAAATAAATACTAAGTAACTTTTGTTGATGTGCGCATTCGAATAAATAAGTATTAAAATAAATTATTACTGTTTTCGTTGTTTGTCTGTCTGTTATCTCTTCAGAACTTAATCACTAAAATTGAGTACATTTAAATTTGACTGATCGTTATGAATTTAAAGTTGGAGATGATTCATACTAATCATTATTAAAGATCATGTTCACTATTACGTTTCCACTGCAGCCGAAGCTGCGGGTTGCAGCTAGTTTATAATAAATGACATAAAATATACTTTTGAAGGAATCTCACGAGAGCTAACGAATCATTAGATAACGTATATAAAAGTGAGTGTTCTTTCGTGATCCCGAATTCCTGATTCCTACACCATGCATATATGGTTGCCATCAGACTTAGTGGTTGTGGGAACGGCCCGTAAGGTTTCCAAAACTCGGAGCTCGCTTGAGAATTGCGGGCGGAACTGCGGACAATAGCTTGTTTTTTATATGTAAATTTTGTTATGTATATACCGTGATTTTTAGTATTATAGAGCCGTAGTGACGTGAATTACTGTTTATTCTCGGAGCAATGTGTGGTACCAGTGGGGTAGGATACTCATCAAATTTGTAATACGCGAGAGCGTTGCCGCGGGAGAAAGCTAGTCTTAATTAACATTTAAAATTTAAATAAATCTACAATAGCTAGCTTTTACCCGCGGCTCTGCCCGCGTGAATGTCGGGTTTCCACTACATGGGAAATCCCGAAACAATAATTGATTTATATAAAACGTCCTAGAACCACTTTTACTTGAGCTCTCGTATCTTAATGTCGGCTGCTGAAACAGGGATCAAGCTATATATTCTACTGGACCAATTTTGATGAAGCATGCAGCAGTATTTAAGTTGGAATAGTATTTTTGAGACTGTAATACTTTGATCAAAATCTACCGGCTGGTTCTTGCGTGAAGCTGGAATAAGCAAACGTTGGATATGGTTTCAGAAGCCTTTTAATTAGTCGATCTGAGTAGTTTTTTAAATATCTTTGATTTACAATACAAAATTTGAAATTTAACAATTTTATAATATTTCAGTATAGATATAATTTCATTCGTACGTTATCGTGGCTGTTTCCGCGTTCGATACTAACGACGGGCCTGCGGTCGGCGCGCCGTCGCGGTCACGTTTCGATTCGTGCCGATCACAAATTCACGAGCGCGACACTTCGTGACGTCAAATGCCTTCATGAGCCTCCTACACTTGAGTGAACTCCTGAGTACTTGCAGGCAAATGTTTACTGCGCTCGTGGACAAACTGTATGGTGATGTGATCAGATTCATCACTGACAGATCGTTTAGTTGCAGACGCACCATGCAAACTGTCTGCCGCGAATTGATATCAAATTCAAATGGGCAAGCGGACGACGGTAAATACCACATTATCTGCCCTCCGTGCACTAAAAGGCCGTTAAGTGAATAAACCTAATTTTGATTTATTGTCAAAAACGTCAGCTATATTTAATAGACCAAATTAATTGTTTGTTGTTAAGCTTTCATTTTATGGGTTGTATGAGTGCTGAGTTTAATAATATTGTTAGGTTACGGGCGTGCGGCTGTATTCTGGTATTATAGTGTGACATAACCGTGTTGAATTATTTCAAAATTGATGCAATTGACCGTGGGCATACTCTCCAGATCTTCTAGTTAAATAAAGATAAAATGTATGACCCGGGCTGATTGATACAGAAAGAAAAATGTTCTTTTACGATTAATATTAGATATTTAAAAAAGAAATACTCAGATCGAATAATTAAGGGCTTCTGAAATCAAATCCGTCGATGTTTGTTTGTTTGTTCGGGCTTCACGCAAAAACCAACTGGTAGATTTTGGTTAATCCATTACAGTCTTAAAGGTACCATTCCGACTTAAATACTTCAGTATGTTTTATCAAAATCGGTCCACTAAAACTGAAGATATAGCTTGATCCCTGTTTTAGTAACCACCGTTAAGGTACGAGAGGTCAAGTACAAGTGGTTTTTAGGCTTTTTTATATCTATGATGATGGTGTCGGGATTTCCCATGTAGCGGAAAACCTAAATTCACGCAGGCGGAGCTGCGGGCAATAGCTAGTTGATAATATTACAGTGGGTTATTGTGATATGCAGTTGAACTGCATACGTACCTGCATCCGATGCAGTATTAGTGTCTGTGACGTTAGAGATTTAGACCAGGAAAGACAACCGGGTTGGTACCGGGAGACCGAGAAGAAACAAGCGTTGAAGTCAAGGAATAAAGTGATAGCTACGAATTCTGTTGTAAATTTGTACTTTATATCGAAATAATAATAATATAATGGTGTTTAATTGGTCCGCCTTTCACCCATCAACGTAGCGACGGGACCAAGGTGTCAGAGAAACAATAAAGAAAACGATTAATTATATCGTGGAAAAAATTATGATTTATGTGCTTAAATAGTTGGCGTAGATGGAGCCGCGGAAGGGCAGCCAGCGAGCGAGCCTTGTGACTGTTACCAAATAACATGTAGTTTTTTTTATTTTATTTTACAATTTTTGGGAAACTTACAGCTAATTATAACTATAGAACAAAATTTTAAATTACGTAAGCCAGTTATAAGTTTCCACTTCTAGTTTTTTGATGTTTTTTGATGCACAAAAATCTTAAAGGATTGTTATAAATTATATATCTTTTTAATTATATATCAACATCTATCATATATAATTTCTTGTCCTGACTGGAACGATTGGACCTGAATGATTCATCAACGCAGAGTCTAATCCGCTGGGGCTACAAACTTAAAATTTTGACAGTAGATGTCTCATGTTGTAATCATCCACTAAGAAAGGATTTTTGGAAATTTCACCCCTAAGAGGGTAAAATAAGGGTTTTATGGAAGGCCGTCATATTCAAAGTTAAAGGCACGGAATATACCTATTTCTAGTCTGATATAACTCAGCTAGTAACAAATATTGTACAAATACTCGCAAAACAGCCTAAAACTGTGTGAAAGCTCGTAACTGCGTGTATGTATGTGTATGCGTGACGCAGTGCAAGAGGTCTTGTGGTACTTTATGTATATTTGTCCCGCCCGCGTGACCACTGCTGTCTTGTTTGCGTGCGCACAACGCTGAACGTCTGGTGTGCCCTTCAGAAGGGACGTTCACGCGACGCAGCGGTTTAATCCACGGTTTAATTAAACATGAACGTACTCGAAGCAAAAGTATCAACGAACGTAATTACAAAACATTCTGAATTACTTTTTGTTTAATTTCCATAAAAAAACAGTAGTTAAACTCGGGTTTTATTAATATTGCGTTTTATGGCGGTATTTTGATATTTTGTGAGCTGCTTGCGTCCACCGATTGGCCGCAACCTTCACCAGGTCATCGGTCCACCTACCCGCATTACGCTTTCCGGTTCGGGGTCGCCACTCCAGCACTTTAAGACCCCACCTACCATCGGTTCTGCGAGCTATGTACCCCGCCCTCTGCCACTTCAGTTTTGCAATCCTTTAAGCCACGTTGGTGACTCTAGTTCTCCTGCGGATTATCTCATTACGAATCCTGCCTTGCAGGGAAATTCCTAGCATAGCTTATTCCATAAAAATATAAAATTATGATATTTTATTAGTTTTAAATTAGAATTTGATATTAAATTCGCCTAATTATATAAAAAAATGAAATTGTAAAACATAAAATTAAATTATAAGGAAATAGCTTATATAGTCATTGCACTGATAAAGTCATTGATCACAATGTATTTCAAACTGAACCTCGCCAATAGAACGGTTGAAACTTGACCGAGGTCGTGTCACAGACTTCTAAATAACGAGTCGATAGTGATCTGAGGCACCCCCCCTGTACTTCCTTATACTATAAACATTGTCGCTGACACCTGAACTAGGTGATCCTGTGTTTCAGCCGTCAGCCTCGTCCAGTATTAACAAAATAAATTATTAATGCTACTCTAGTTACCATACATACAACCATACCATACAAAAAATTGTGCACCAGTGTATGTGCGTGTGTCTGTGGTGTGGGTTATATTTAAAAAAAATTATAATGAGTAAGTCTTACGGGAATCGCGCTATTCATTTCCGTAATGTGGGCCGGTCTGGTTTCTTCATACCGGCCGCAGCCTGGAGTCTGTTGTTCCCGGGCTACCTCGCTGGTGATATGGAGCTCGCTTACCCGTGTTCACGGGAGCGAACAGGCAATGGTTCCATGTCACGTCAGACTGTATATTACGGTAATAAATGCTAGCGTGATTTCCGTGATGGGGAATGTGCAGGGCATGCAGGAGTTCAGTGGGATGAATGATCAATACTATCACATTCACAGTGTGAAGACTATTAACCCGCACTAGGCCTGCGCGGTAGACTACGGCCTAATCCCCCTCCTGATCAGGGGAGGTCCGTGCCCCTGTGGTGCGGACGAATATGTGCCGGGCATGCACCTGTCACTTCTATTTACTTGCTATTTGGATTTGTGTGGTTCGGGCGAACCAGCGGTGCGGGCGTTCGTAATGGTCGCCTTTCTCACTGACAAAAAAAGCTTGTTAGCGGCCATGCCGGCGGCGAGTGTCGCAAGGGAACGGCGAACGGAGTCGGAACTCAATCTCGGGCGTGACAGTGGCGGCGTTGGAGGTCGGCGCGGGCGCTCGAGGCCGGTGCGGTTGGACCTGCGACCTTGGATTAGTGGGGGATCTGTGATGATGGCGCCGTTCAATGATTTGTATATCCACATTGCGGTATATACACATTGCGTTGACTGCACGAATGGCGCAGTGGTTTAAACGTCCACTGCGCTGTCGAGTGTTGTGGGTTCGATCCCCTCACGGGACTACAACTTTGTGTAATCCACAAATTGTTGTTCTGAGTCTGGATGTTCTGTGTTCCCGTTATTTGAATGTTAGTAAAGTCCCCGCGACACAGTAATTAATCCTAATGCGGGAGGTGTCTAAAAAAATATACATAACACTAATATTTGCTTTGATCAGGTAAACACTTCATCTTAACAATATCCCGACTGAATTCAAGGCGTGTAGATGTAGGATCATTAGTTCATCTAACAGCCGACCGTGGTAAACTTTGCTTACCCTCGAAATCGACTTTGTGTTGACTGCTTTTAGGCTACAACCATTTAAACTATTTAGGTATACACTTGGTTGAAGGGGCACCTAGTTCTCCACGATATACTTACTGGTCTTAGAGTTTTTCGAACAACTAGAAATAAAAATATGCACACCAAAAGGAATTAAACTTATGTTATATAATATTTCATGCGATAATACAGTTGTCTATCTATACTATTATAAAACTTAAATGACAAATTTTCAAAATCAGATATATTTAAAAACAAACTACTTAGATCGACTAATTAAAGGCT
Organism: Thaumetopoea pityocampa; assembly: GCA_017165845.1. Taxonomy (NCBI): domain Eukaryota; kingdom Metazoa; phylum Arthropoda; class Insecta; order Lepidoptera; family Notodontidae; genus Thaumetopoea; species Thaumetopoea pityocampa. Next base: position 5,939 of record WUAW01005170.1, on the reverse strand, counting down.
TCTGAAACCAAATCCGTCGTCGTTTGTTTGTTTGTTCGGGCTTCACGCAAATACCTGTAGATTTTGGTCAAACTGTTACAGTCTTAAATGTACTATTCTTACTTAAATACTGCGGCATGTTTCATCAAAATCGGTCCAGTAGAATTGAAGATACACCTTGATCCTGTTTTAGTAGCCGCTGTTAAGATACGATAGCTCAAGAAAATGCTTTAAGTCTTTCGTATGTAGTGGAAAATAGATATTCACACGGGCGGAAATGTGAGCAAAAACTAGTTATGAGTTAATCATTTAGTACGTAGTAATTTAATGAGTCACTGTCAAAAATGGGATCAGAAATTTATTGTAATTTATGTAATCTCGTTATCTTTTCTCAATTGAAACACCGAATCCATAACACGCGTTCCGATTAACAAGTCATTCGCTGCTCGACCCGATTCCTTTGGAGGATTAGTTAATTTCATATGCAATTAGTGTTATTCAATGATGTCATTGTACTGTCCGTCTGTTTGCTCGTTCGTCGTTCGTACACAGTGTGATATAATTGGTGGTACACGAAGTTATTTAGATATAGTCTTTTAATCTGTAATTAAATATCCCCTTACCAAAACGGATTCACAGCGAAGAGCTAGTATATTCTTACGTCAGTGATGATAATAGTTTATCACAATTATAATATCGTAATACAGTTAAGCAAGCAAAATATATTGATGGTACAATTTTATTATCAACCGTGAGATTAGTGCATTCGTTGTCATGATGTAGCCGCCATCCGCCGCAATGGTCTCGTATCTAAACGATTTACTTAACCTTCGCAACACGCATACGTATAAACTGGAGCAATGCACAGGCATTAAGGGGTCAATTTGACCCCAAACAAACATATGCCGCGAAGCGTCAAAAAGCTTATTTTAGCTCATAAAACAAAAACCAGTCCATGACTGGGTAAAAAAATTATTTTTCATGACATGCTCTCGTAGCAATTATTGCAAATTACAACACCGTGATACATATCGGTTACATTTTATAGCAAAAAATTAAACTGTGGGGTCAATCTGACCCCGTGTGTGCACTCCGAAGGTTAATTGACAACGGAATCATGCATTCGTCGTCGTAAACACGCTCCTCGTTATCAGCACACCAACTCTTCAACGGCTCTCTTTTATATTTGAATAATCGCGAAACAGATTAATCTTCTACGTAGTACAGCAGTCTGAAACAACAGTCGAGTGCAAATCCTTACCGCCTTGTACCGAGACTCCGCTACAGCGCTGCAAGTCAATAAACACAGTGTCGAAATGCAGCGCTAATTTGCGTCCACAGCCCGATTTCCCTGCTGCGAAGAGGTTATGCAACCGTTAAGGTTGATATTGAACGTGCCCAATGATTAATGGCGACATTGTCACGGCGGCTTGCGACTGGTCGTTTGTTCGCGGCGCCTACTCCGCGCGCATCTGGGTGAACAGCGCACGAACTCGACGCTTACCGTCTCCATTTCTATAATTATCAAATAGTACAATGCAACGCACAAACAAACGCACGATTTCCACCGTGTCCACACTCTCTTAATTACTTAAAAGGAAGTTACATCCTGTCATTTATATGTCCGGAAATTTTAGAGTATTATCATATTCGACTTCACAAAAATTGTCTGGCATTCTCATCGTCGTCAGGCCACGGGAGGCCACTGTCAAAAAGGAGAGATTGCCATAGTCACCCCACACTTGGAGATGGCAGTGGATTTTGAATTAATGACGGAGTAACGCTGTGCTTTTCATTTTCCTGGTACGCCCCCAGCTGGTTCTCACGGCGTCAGAAATACAGTGACGACATTATTATTCCGGCGTCACACAACGAATGGCATTTTATACCTATTTATCTACCTAAACCAGATACTTATTATATACTTATATAATATTTATACTTTGGTTATGTTTGGTCACGTAATGTGACAACGCGTGACCCTATCTTACTGGATGGCGTTATAGAGTGTGATAAGAGAGCGGTGTGAGTTGAAGCAAATTGTGATAAAGATGGAGAAAAGATGCTTCAATGCTTTGGGAATTTCTAGAAATTGTGTATAAATCGACTGATCAAACGAACGTTTGAAACAAGCGTGAGTAAAGTGTCGGAAGAGGGCGCCTCGGGGAGACAACACGACCAAATAACTCTCCAAAAGCGGTGTAGTGTATGAAAAGGCGCACGAGTGTGGATGAGGCAAAATATTTGTGTCTGAATTTTAGCATGCGTCAGTCGTTACCTACGTCTTACATTATTAAGTTAAACGAGCTTGCACTTTTCTTAAAGGCCGACAACGCACCTGCGATCCGTCGGGTGTCTATGGGCGGCGGTGATCACTTACCATCATACCGATGCGTCTGTGAATGTATTTAATACAATACAGAAACTTACGTAACGAGCGATAAATAATTTCTAGAATGCCCCTTACATTATTGCAAACGTACTTTGTATTGTATGAATATGTTAGCGTATCGTCCACTTCTATCTAAGAGGTCTCAATATAACTCCCAAGAAGCTTATAATATTTCGTATTTTTTTTATTTTTATGTCAACATTTTCTGCTCTCGATCAAAATTTATTCGTCTCGTCTGAAAAAGACGTTCAACTTTGCTTATAAAAGACAGATTGCGTGATTCAAAGGGACAATAATTTGAATAATAGCTACGGATTTCATCTCTTGAATGTTTTCTTTTTTTTTTGAATAAGTTCAACTTCCAATTTCTTTCTGAAAAACTTAACTTTATGTACACTGTGATCTCTGTAGGGACAAGCGGAGCTAAAAATATTACATTTGTAAGAACTTGATTGATGACATACGAACGGTCCGATATGATTATCAAGTACGGATATGCTTTTGGCTTTAACTCTGTTTCTCCTTTACATCAAAACATGTACAAAAATGTATGAATAATTTTATGAGCTTGACTAAGGGTATAAAATTATAAATGTACATATAACAATATTGTAGAGTTCTCAGCCATGTTTAACCTAAGGAAGTGGCGCGGAAAAATTGTTAATATTATTAGTGTTTATAAGTTAATATCTATATGTCATATAAATTGGTAACCTTATTAACGGTTGATGTGATTAATTATGTAATTACAACAGTTATATGGTCAGAGTGTTCCTTAATTGTATAAAGAACACATTTGCATTACGACTGTTTGCATCTCAATTTGTACATTTCTTGAAAATCAAAAGATCATCTAACGTGTATTTGTCATTGAAAATTTGTTTTTCTTCGACCGTACCCGATGTAATATTGTTTCTTTATTCGAATACTACCTTTTACCCGCGCCTCCGCTCGAACGAATATCGATATTGCGCTACATGGGAAATTCAGAAACAATCATAGATTTATAAAAAAACCTAAAAAATATTTTTACTTGAGCTCTGGTACCTTAACAGCGGCTGATAAAACAGAGACCAAGCTGTATCTTCAATTGCACTGGACTGATTTTGATGGAACATGGCGTCGTATTTAAGTCGGAATAGTACCTTTAAGACTGACTAAAATCTATCTGCTGGTTTTTGCGTGAAGCCCGAACAAACAAACAAACAGACAAACATCGACGGATTTCGTTTCAGAAGTTCTCAATTGTCGGTCTGAGTAGTTTTATTTTAAATATCTTTGATTTTTGAAAATGTAACATTTAACAATTTTATAATATAATAGTATAGATTATGTCCATTCGCGCGTCAACAGACGGGACGGCATCGCGCGGCCAACAAACCCATACGCGCGCCAGCGGCGAGCTCGGAGCCGGTGAGGTATTGCGGACCGCTGTGTTTGGTGATTCAAGTGCCTCGCCTGCGAGACACGCGACCGCTTTGTAGCTATAAAAAGTATACAACATAAAGTATAGACCAGTCTCACCACATCTCCCTTATACGCTAGAGTTCCCTTCACCTACTTTTTCACTCTAGTAGTAGTAGTAGACAACAGTTACGGTCTACTTGTATTGTGGCTTGAAGCACATTCGGATGAGCATTTGCAGTGTGACGTCAGCACCGTACGTTCTCTGAAACGGCCGGTGAATACGACTACTGTCCACCGACCATAGACTCCACCGTGAAGGCCAGCAACAACTAACAGAATATTTTTCAGTTCAAATAAATGAGACGTATAAAAATATGACTGAAATTTCAAATGTTTATTTTTAACCATAGATATAATCGTATTAGTTACGTAAATGTAAGATATTGAAGGAATAATTATTAACCTCATGCAAATTTCTATTTTTTCCGAAAGTACAGAAGATATTGTAATAAGATTCTAATTAGATTTT
>WUAW01005160.1:2225-19074 GCA_017165845.1 Thaumetopoea pityocampa | reverse complement strand
GATGTTTAATATATAAATTTGGTGTTGTTTTGTGTATTAATCGTCAACAATCGTGAACAATATTGAAACATGCTATTAATTAGTTCTTATGGTGTTTTTGATGCCATGCAACGTCGACATTTAAGCCGCGAAGAAATGGTTCGTTCTGTAAACATGCTTGAAGGCGGTTCTATTCAAAGGAATGTAGCGGATAGGCTTGGCACTGGACAAAGCGTAATATCCAGATTGTAGTCTCGTTATTGGCTAACAGACGAGGTAGCTAGGTGATATCAAGGCAGTAATCGAGTCACCACCTCTAGGCAAGATCGTTTTTTACAATCTATGGCGAGAAGACAACGCAATTCTACGGCGTTGCAATTGGTTTTAAGTCTGTAGGAGGAAGACGGTTCAACAGTAAGCGATTAACCTCCGAGGAATCGGTTGCATGAAGTCAGCTTTCACTTCCGCAGACCACTGTCGATCCACTGTAACGCCTAGGCAATCGCGGACACAGACTTTAATGGTCCAGGGAACATTTGGATTGGGATGATCGTATCGTGATTCACAGTGATATTTTCTGATGAATCCCTGTTTGGATTTCATCCGAATTCACGCAGAATATGGGTTTGACGAACACCTGAACGACAAAGTCACCCTCAACACCCATATCATGGGCAGGAATACGTTTTAGCGGGAGAACTGACCTCATGAAGGTATAGGGTACTCTGACTCTTGGAAAATATCGTGATAATGTGCTGAGACCTGTAATCTTACCAAACTGATTGTAAATGGGGCAAGATATTATATTGATGCACGACAATGCTCGCCCACATACGGCTCGAGTCGTAACTCAGTGGTTACAAGATAATGATGTCGCGGCCTTGGACTGGCCTGCCCAATCACCTGATTTAAATTCGATTGAACATGCGTGGGACATACTCCAGCGCAGATCATTACGTAGTTTCCCGGGTATTCATCGGATCGTAAGATGAACATTTTGAGGACCTCCGCCGTACCTGGAGACTAATCCCACATGAAGACATCGACACATTGATTTTGAGTATGCAAAACTGCTGCCATTTTGTAATTAATGTCCGGGGTGCTTTTACAGATTATTAATTTTGATTAAATCATAATTTCAGTGTCCTAAGTTCGTTTTTTATTTTGAACAAAGATTCATGAACCAAAATTTTAGCCTAAAATGCATATTCTGTTATGTTTTACAAAATACACGGTGGAAAAAAAAAATTAAAAAAATACTAGTTTTTTTATTACATATTCTGATAAACTATAAAATAACGCGTATTTTGACATGAGTATGTCCTAAGCAATATTTTGAAAAGACTAAAATATGCCAAGATAGTTTTGAGGTGTTCATCATCTAACGTTATATTGGATTTGCTTGATATTACAGATGCAAAACATTTTTTCTCGTTAAATTTCTAATAACATGTGAACAAAAAAATATTATTTAAATGCTGAAAATTCTATTAAAATTGACTGTGCATCACAGTCACCACATTTGTATTAATCAGATATAAAACGTCTAAAAGAAAATTTATGGTTAGATTTTCTAACAAAAGGTTAGACATAAAATAACTCCATGATCTCGGAGTAGAAAACTAAACAAATGGATTATGTTAAGTACAAAACAAAGGGATTATGTTAATAGAAGTGTTACAAACAAGGGATTCCTGGACGGCGACCTGTTCCTCATATCAAATAGCTTATAATGAAACAATTAAGGTTAATTGCTATGCGTTTTCACGTTAATTGGATAACGCATGGCATGCATAAGCTGTCAATTAACATCGGGATGTGTTCGTAATCTCAACTTATTGTAAACGAGGCACGATGCTCATATGTAATGTGTATATGTAGTCTTTTAAATGTAGGTAAGCCATATTATATTTAGTGGAACTTTCCTCTTGGAGTCAGTCACTCTTTGTACAATTAAATAAAAACATATCAGCTATATTATAATATTGTGTATACTTAGATTATTTTATACTAAAAATTGGAGTTTATTTTTTTGAGTTCATAACACTGAATGTGTAGGGTTTTGGTAATTCTCCAGATCAGGTCCTTCGAGGCTTATTGACTTGAAATATATTTTAATAGATAGAGGACAAGCGGCTGTAATAAATTTTAAAAGTCCCATTTGGAGCAATCGACACTTGTTTATTATTATTTATTTAGTGGCACTCGCCGGCCACTGCCTCAGCACGCTCGCTTCACTCGCTTGGCTCGTGTGTTTTCTATAACAATCTAACATGCTCTTCCTAAATACACGCTAAATAGTAGTGAAATAATAGAAAGTAATAATAGGTAAAATAGAGTAATAAGATAATAGAAAGTAGAAAAAAAAATCGTAATTCGCACGCGGGCTCATACACACACACACACACACACACACACACACACACACACACACACATGCGCACACACGCATACACACACACGCACGCGCATCCACCTACCCACATCCACACACACACACGCACACACGCTCGCACACACACTCGCACGCACGCACGCACGCATACGCACGCACGCACGCACGCATACACGCACACATACACACACTCACGCAAACACACGCACACACATACTCACACACACGTACATGAACTTTAAAAAAGCCACACTAATTTTTGCGGTGCATACACGACTGATAAGGGATAATGAGTCCTAGATTAGTAAGGTAGCAATCATTGTCATAATAAACGATATTTATTATTATCACAATGGTAGCAACCGTTGTGTAATAATAATAAAGTAAAAATAAGATGATTGGGCCGCGTTACGACTTACGTTATCTCTTGAGCGTTTGGAAATGCTGTGTGTAGAGTTATTTTGGCCACGTTATCGCGGAGAGCGGTTGCGCTGCGCCTGCCCCGGGGTTACGATAAATCAATAATATTGTGTACCTAAGTGATTTAATGATATTATACATTTATGCTTATTTGTTATCATTAACCGGCGCGATGTTAATGCTCCCGATGCGCAGTTACCTTTGGACTGACAAGATTTTATTTCACTGATTATTTTGTTACAGCACTCATAATGTAAAATTTTATAATAATGGTTATAATGGTCCTAATTCTGTTGTAACAAGTACTTAACTAAATTTAGTCTCTCGCTATCTTTTTCTAACGTCAAACGCCAAAAAAGAGAGTTTAGTCGATCTGAGTACTTCGTTTTCGAAAATTTTTGATTTTTGAAAAGTCGACTTTTAACAATTTTATAATAGTACCGATAGATATGAGTTCGTTTCTATTCGCCTACGGTTTTAGCTTGTAGTTTTAATGCTATTTTAACGCTTCTGTGGAACATAAAATACTTTTTACTTTTCTTGTTTCATTTTGGAGATTCAAAAGAAATGATAATAAATAATAAAAAGTCGTGTAAGATGTGTGAAAATGCGTTCCCTACGGAGCAGTTTTGGAGTCACCCTGACTGATCGGATTAGCAATAACTGATATGGAATCGAAGTATAATGTGGTGACAAGGGTCGAGAAAGGAATGCTCCAGTGGTTTGATCATTTAGAAAGGATAAGTAAGATTCGAATTATGAAACGAATATACCGGACAAATGTGAGTGGAAGTGTTGCAAGAGGGCACCCAGGAAAAACCTACCTTGATCAAAACAACAACTTGTTTCAAAAAGGTCAAGTACAGTGCAACCTTAATCGACGAGAGTGTATGAATGTGAACGAGGCGAAAGACGTTGGTCAGGATCATAGTATGTGCTGAACTTGTGTGGTCTTTGCCTCGGCGTTGAGGGTATATATAGAGATAAATAAATAATGATCTATAGAGGACTACTCCGTGCCTTTATAGAGTTAATGGAATTAATTTAATGCCATGTAATACCTACAGGCTATAAGAGTTAACTCCATAACAAGAGCATAAATGCTACACTTTTAGACACGGTTTTCTAAAATGTTGATAGTTTATAACATCCTTTTAAGTCAATGACACTTTAAAATTGTTCTTTGAAGGTTGACTGAAATGATTACGATGACCGTGAAGAATAGACGTTTTAAGTTTTGTGTAAGGCTAGACTGGCTGTGTGTTGTGCCGGCATATAATATTTATCTCTATGTCTTCCTGTGGTTGCTGCAAGAACCGGCTAAGGGATGTAACACGATAATGGATAGCGGCGTTATCAGTTATTCAATCTTAATCTACTGCGATTTAGATTTAGTTCAGTGGCAGTGACCCTACATTCTGCGTCAATTCGTCACGGGTTCGAATCCCGGTAGGGGTAAACTTTGTATGATGTAATCATACCTGAGTCATGGACGTTTATCTATATATATATATATATATATATATATATTGCCATTTATCTATATAGGTAAATAACTAGTTGTCAAAGTCACCGGGAATCCTAATTTGGGGCTAGATCAGCGTGTGTAAAAAAAGTGTGCACAATATTTCATTTCATTTCCAAGACACCTTCCAAGCATGGAGATTATGCAAAATCACTCTTTATTAGTGAAGAAGGCCAAGAACTAAACTTCTTAAAGATTAAAGACTGGTTAGATTTTCATTTGTATATGTTATCCTATAATGATTATTCCTGTCAAAATTATAGATCAAGTACACTACGATCGTTATTTTGATAGCATAATAAATACCCTTATTTGATATTTCTGAATTTCTAATTCGCGTTATGAAACCACAATTGCAAGATAAATATGCCCGTAAGGCAACAGCGTTATAACTTATAACCAACATAAATTATTATTTATCTTTTAACTAAGTAACCTGTAGATTGTGAAGGGCTGACGTTAACGTTTGGGAATTTTATTATTAGGACTCTTGTGGTTTCGCAAACGGTAGTTATATCTAATAATTACCATTTTCTGAAAAAAAACAACGAATTATTTAAGTAATTATACTTAAACATAAATTATTTGTTTTTCATATAATGATGACATTGTCGTAAAACCATGAATGACAGTTTTTAGATTACAAGTTCGACTTTAAGGCGCGCACTATTGACCTTTCGTAGTCATGTGCGTATTGGTAATTTAATAATTAATTATCACTAAATTCAGACGGTGAAGGAATATATCATGAGGAAACCTATATTCCTATGAGATTTTCTCGATGGCATGTGAAGTCTGCCAACATTGGATTAGGTCAACGTGGTGGATTTTAGCCTTATCCCTCTCACGCTGTGAGGAGACATGTGTACTGCAGTGGAATAGTAGATAAGATCATCATCTTTTCTGAAGGCGTAAATGGATTAAACATAAAAAGTGATAGACCTATGCAGATACGCTTCAAAGTTATTCCAATCTTTCGATTTTTCTCTCTCACCAACACATTGTCATATATTTCAGTTGTGTTTTACAACATAGATACAATACTTAATTATAATATATAATGATGTCAGAAAAAATAATACTCCTATAATCTAAATAATCAACAAAATAACTCGAACCAAAACAATCATTTTATAAAAATAAAAATATTTTTATAAAATGATAATAAATGATGAGTAAATGAATATAATGCTTCTAAAATGATAACGCTGTGATAGTTTTATGCAACCGTCTTAAAAGAAACAAGAATAATGATGAAGAATAATATTACATTTCCTAAGTGTTTTATTCCATCATGTAAACATAAATATATTACGATTACAAAACTTTTATGAAACTGAACTCATTGAACTTGTGTAGATTGTGTTATGCTCTGTAGTGAGTGCGTACACAGCATGTCAGTTTGTTAGTGAACCCAGCACCCACGTGATAGTTACTTTGATAGATCACCGTATAAATAACCAGAGTCATAGCGATGATGGCAAAACAATACAACGAATTACTATTGTTAACCTCTTGCATCACGTACACCCACGTGCCAGGCAAATGGAGGCACGTCGAAATACTTCTAATTACTGTACAAAAAGAAGTTTTTATACTCTTGAGGTGCTCCCCGGGCAAATAGCCTTGAGCATTCGTTTCCTCTTGTAACTGACTCACTCTGTTTGAGTTACGGGACGAATTCGCTGAAATTTATAATTAATTTATTTATATAAAACCATTTTTTGACTTTTGAAAAAAGTTAATTTTACATTATCGTTAATTTTACTTTTTTTTTGGTACGCTAACCACTAGTGATCACAGCATTGGTGTAATAGGCAAGCTAATAATAGTTTTCCCTCAGATTAAAAACTTTTGTTTTGTAATCTGAGAAATGTTCGTTCTTAGTTTTCATTAATTATATATTATTACTAGTTTTTTGCCCGCTATTATAAAATTGTTAAATGTCAAATTTTCAAAAATCAAAGATATTTAAAAACAAACTACTCAGATCGAATAATTAAGGGCTTCTGAAACCAAATCCATCGATGTTTTTTTGTTTGTTTGTTCGGGCTTCACGCAAGAATCAGCAGGTAGATTTTTGGTTGATTTCTTATAGTCTTAAAGGTACTATCCGACTTAAATATTACGGCATGTTTCATTAAAATCGATCCAGTAGAATTGAAGATATAGCTTGATCCCTGTTTTAGTAGCCACTGTTAAGGTACCAGTGATCAAGTAAAAGTGGTTCTAAGGATTTTTATATAAATCTATGATGATTGTGTCGGGATTTCTCATGTAGCGGAAAACCGACATTTACGCGGGTGGAGTCGTGGGAAAAAGCTAGTCAAAAATAAAAACAAACTACTCAGATCGTCTAATTAAGGGCTTCTTTTCAGAAGATGTTTATTTGTTTGTTTGTTCGGGCTTCACGCAAGACCCAGCGGATAGATTTTGGTTAAACTATTACAGTCTTAAACTTACTAATCCGACGTACTAAACCGATCCAGTAGAATTGAAGATACAACTTGATCTCTGTTTAGTAGCCGCCGCTAAGGTATGAGAGGTCAAGTGAAAGTAGTTAATGGTTTTTTTTATATAAATCTTTGATTGTGTCGGGATTTCCTATGTTGCGGATAACCGACATTCACGCGGGCGGAGCCGTAAGCGTATCGTTTATTATTTTATGAATATATAAATTGGATTATAGTCCTTCAAAAATACTAATAGTAGGGTAGGGGAGGGGCCCGTGTAGTGGGGATGATAATTGGACTGGGTATGATGATGATTCCTTTAACATTATCATTCAGCGGAAACTCATCTTTTTCAAAATAAATGGGTTACTGTATTTGGAACAAAAGAAATAGTACGTACGATAAGGGAAGGGTCGGCGTGCGCGGACGCACCGTCTGCGCACACCTGGCGGCGCGGGCGCAGGCGCGGGCCGATCATTAAAAATGTTTATTTAAAAATCCGACCGCTTAACGCCGGCCGATGCTCCACAAAAGAGAACCATTTGGGTTGAAATAATTAAACGCAATTGTGTGGTATTGTAATACTTACGTAACGCAACGTATCTTTAGTGTTCCGTGTGCTTCACAGATTTTTTTGTCGAAATGCAACACGTTGTATGAAGTAAAATGAAAATACACCTAATACAATAGAACAACAGATACTTAGCAGTTGTTTTGTGCGGATTATTAAAAGTTATTTTGTGATTTAATGCCTGTTCTTGATAGAAATAAAATATATTAAATCATGATTAAATTACTACTCATTGCAATTTATAATTAATTTCTTAAAAGTACATTACCCGGGTATATGAGCTCTAAACTTAAAATCCTCATTGTATCTTTTTATTAAATCTATTATTGTTATTATATACTATATAGTATGTGTAAGTGTATACTAGGTAATGTATGTGTATCGTAATTCGCATTGTTATTTCATTATCTATTATCTATTCGACTAATTAAGGGCTTCTGAAACAAAATCCAACGATGTTTGTTTATTTGTTCGGACTTTACGCAAAAACTAGCGGGTAGATTTTGGTTAAACGATTACAATCTAAAAGATACTATTCCGACTTAAATACTGCGGCATGTTTCATCAAAATCCGTTCAGTAAAATTGAAGATACAGCTTGATCCCTGTTTTAGTAGCCGCCATTAAGGTACGAGAGCTCTAGTAAAAGTGATTCCTAATCCTTTTATATAAATCTATGATTGTTTCGGGATTTTTCACGTAGCGAAAACCGAGATTTACCCGGGCGGAGACGCGGGCAAAAGCTAGTGCATAACAAAATTGCACCACCATACCTAAATATAAATCCTTTCTATCCAAAGGTTGTCTGGAAGAGATCCCATATTGCGATAAAACCGCCCATTTTCCAATTTCTATTTCTTGGTTATTATGTTTTTAAATTATTTTATATTTGTGGCAATAAAGAGTACTCCATTTTTTTAAATATGACGTCTATATAAATAGCTAAATCTAAAAGTTATCTACGTAATGTATTATGAATTTTGTTTCATAAATCATATATTGTGATGCATGCGCAGGTATATGTACACCTACTGCATAACCAACTCCGACGATCGCGAGCAGTTTGTCTATTTTCCTTATGTGTCGTAGCACCAGCCTCGCCGCGTAACGGCTGTGCTTTTTAACAAAACAACAGTATTCCTCTAACATCAACAACATATCAATGAACACATTACTAGATATTTTAACGATAGCAACGCATTCTCATTTTACTTCTTTTTGTTATATCACGTATTAGCTTCGTATTACGTAAAAATATTTTCATACATTATTTCAAGTGGTGATGACATATAACAAAATATTGCTTTCTTACGAGTAAATGTTCAGTTGTTTCAAGAGAGATCCTTGAAATAGGGTGCTGTAACAACATTTTAAGGTGAACTAATTTCGTAAGAAGCTTATATTTGATGTATTAATAAAATTAGGAATAGAAAGATGTCCTAGCACTACAAGATTAGGGAATGATTTGGAATAGAGTTTCTGGAAGAGTTTAGACTTAAATCCATCATCATCGTCATGAGCCATGGAAATCCATTGCTGGATATGAGCTTCTTCCTTGCAAAGGAAGATTTGCCATAATCTCCACAGTTGGCAGGAATCTAAAGGTCGCAGTTATTTGTCCGCGGGGTTTATCGCTGAACTGTCTCTCACACTACCCATGGGAAGAATTGACGCGACTATGTGATGCGTAATGACGCTGTTATTATGATTACAACACAACAAAAAGATTTACAGTAGACAAGGAAAATTCAAACTGATTGTTAACCTTTAGTCACAGAATGAAAATCTTATAAGTGCAGGAGCACAGAAAAGTTTATTTTATAATCTTCATTATTGAGAATGGAATTTGTTCACTGCACAACGGAGTTGAAATTGGAAAAGTTCATTAAGCTCGTGTTGCGGCTGCGACTCGTAATCCTGTAATGTTTACTCAGCAATAAAGGCGCCTAAAGCGCACTAAACTATGACATAAAAAGTTTAAAAAGCTCTCAGTAGATCAAACAAGACGAGTGGTGTTGGTCGCCAGACGGCGCGGTGTTGGGTTACGGCCCGCTGGGTCACATTTGTCCTAAATAATAAACACCAGATTGGTGTCAAAAAGAACACTTTTTATGACATCATTACAGCCCGCAATCTCTCAATCCTGTGTTTATTTTTAATAAATCTTCCGCAAAGGCTGAACTCGCGTTTGATCTGCCGATCGCGCTTTGATATTACGAATTATCTTGATCCAATTTGACACGTAATCGTGTGGTTGTATATATGTAGGTTTGCGTTACAATAAAACGAAGTAATCGACGCTAGTGTTTGTTCTCAATTTTCATAACGACTGTTTACACCTTCGTAATGGTGTACCCGGTGGTGACCTATCTAGGTCGGACGTATCTAAAATAGATGGACAGAACTATCGTGCTTACTTAATTCACACGTATCTACCTAATTATAATAGTTATTGCCCGCAACTCTGTCCGTGTAGACCTTTGTCTACTCGAAAACCTTCCCGGGTTTGCGTCATAATTTCACCGCAGTCGGAAAAGATTATAATATTATATTAAACTAGCTTTTCCGCAACATGGGAAATCCCGACACAATCATAGATTTATGTAAAAAGTCTATGAACCACTTTTACTTGACCTCGTACTTAAGCGGCGGCTACTAAAACAGGGAACAAGCTGTATCTTCAATTCTACGACACCGATCTTGATGAAACTTACTGCATTAATTAAGTCGGAATAGTACCTTTAAGACTGTAATAGTTTAATCAAAATCTACCTGCTGTTTTTGCGTGAAGCCCGAACAAACAAACATTGACGGATTCGGTTTCAGAAGCCCTGAATTAGTCGATCTGAGTAGTTTGTTTTTAAATATATTTGATTTTTAAAAATTTGACTTTTAACAATCTTATAATAGTACGAGGGGTGATCCAAAAGTAATGATAATCAATATAAAACACAATGTTTATGTTTAAAATTTATTTTTATTTTTCTACATAGTCTCTTAACTAGTCAATACATTTAGTCCATCTCTTTTCTAAATCTAAAATTCCCTTAGAAAAAAAATCTTTCTCTTGATCTTCCCAAAACGCCTCAAGAGCGACTATTACTTCGCTATTGACTTCAAATTTCTTGCCTCAGAGGAGTTTCTTGAGCTGAGGAAAGAGGTAGAGGTCACTGAGAGCCAGATCTGGGAAAAAGGGGAGAGTATAATAAATAAATACCTAAATATATAAATAGAATAGGGAGGGTGTTCAAGCAGTTAAAATCCTGATTCTTGAATGGCGGCCATCGCAACTGCAGCTTTGTGTGACGGTGCGTTATCTTGGTGAAACAGAACTCCAGCCCGCAGCTTGCCGCGATCTCCTTATTTAGTCTGCATAGTAAGAGCCCGTGATAGTGGCTGTCTTTTTCAAGTATTCCAACATAATAATTCCTTCAGCGTCCCAAAAAATTGACGCCATAACTGCTCGTAGAACTTGAAACTTTGAATTTCGCGGTGTCGCTGAGGAAGTTCGTTTCCAAGTCATGGATTGTTGTCTGGTTTCGAGATCGAAATGGTGGATCCAGGTCTCATCCATGGTCACAAAACGTAACAAAAAGTTTTCCCTATCAGCTTGAAACTTTTCGAGATTCAGCCTCGAAATGTCGACTCGTTTTTTCTTTTGGTCATTAGTTAACATTCTCGGTACCCAAGACGCAGAGAACTTTGTCATATGCAATTCGTTGGCAATAATTCTTTGAATGCTACCATATGAAATCCCTGTGACCTCAGCTATATACCTGATGGTTACTCTTCGATCTGCCAATACAATATCTTTTTTCACGTTATCTTCGGTTAGAGACGTGGATGGGCGTCCTTCGCGATGTTCATCTTCAATGGATGATCTGCCCAGTTTAAACTTCTTTGCCCAGCGTGCAACTGTTGAGTATAGAAGAGCAGAGTCTCTTAATATTTCCACCAAGTCACTGTGTATGTCACGTTTTGGGCTTCAGGGGAAGCTCAAAACCGAATAGCTCCTGACTACAATAGAGGACTTAATTTATTCTAAAGTGACCTATTAGATCATAGATAGGGAAAACCCTTAAACGAAGCTGACATCAAGAAGATTTTGAGTACAACAGTTCCATCTGTTGTTTTTTTATTTGGAAATTTCTAACTGAAAATAAGATTCCTTCTTATGTTTCCTTCTTATCGTTTTAAGAACATGAATTTATTGAGCTTACAGATAAAAATTCTTTGCCTACCCTACAGACAGATAATAAAAGCATTTCCTTCTTATTTCGCTCAACGTGCATTGTGCCAATCGATGTCACCTGTCAGATCCAGTATCAGGGGGTCTTAATGCGGAAGTGTGAATTTGGGGCGCGCGAATTGTTGGCCGCGGTGTGATCGGAACCACGGCCCAGTTGCAAGAGCGGCTCGACCCACATACTTCCCACAATGATCCTTTAATTAGACGGTAACGTCGTATTCTGGCGTTACGTTAACTGTTTGTGCAATGTTATGTATGATACAGAATCGTGATACAAAGTTTCTCTTGCGCGATACACCAACCAAACAGCGCTTCAATGTGCATTATTCTTAGTTCTGATTTCTGGTACATATAAAGTTGACACATCTCTTCCCTGACAGATAACTCGGAATTATTTTTTTCTCTGATAAAAGGCCAGGTGATATAATCGAACTAAATAATGCAAGTAACACCAAATGAACAAAGCGAAACACTTGAATTTGTGCCTAAGTGAAACTAACTCAAATCAAAGGGCGCCGTAGAGCGTTAGACTAAGATACAGCCTGGACAGGCACTATATGCACATATGTAAAACATTTGATAATTTGCCGTGATTTTACCTCCACTATAACTTTTTTGTTACATCCACATATTTGAAATTTTACACAACCACCTAATAATGTTCATTATTTTTCTTATAGTGTAAAACTTTTCAGGTGAAAACAATAAATAAGGTACAAAGGAATTTTAAAAAATACATTATTATAATTTTGGTTTATATAAATAAAAAAAATCACCTCTTTTTTCTTTTGCTCCGTAAACTTAGCCATGTATGATCTCATCACTTCGAATGACTAATCTATTCTAGGAACTTGGCTTTATCTCATTTTTATGTTTTTGACGTGATATATTGTTTATATATCAATGTTTCTCAATGTCTCTTGTAAATAAGGTAAGCATTGATCATTACTACGAGAGACTTCTTTATCAGCGCCTTTTATTTAAGGCGGTTTGTCGTCTTGGAGATTGCAGTAGATGTCACTAAAATTTCAGCGTAATGTTGTTGCCCTTTAACCTTATCCAGACTTTGCAGCAAACAAGGGAAAAAAGGGGTTGGCGCAATAAATGTACCGGTGCCATACAGTTACTGATTATAATGTTATTCTTGAAACGTGTAATCTGGTACATTGGTTCGGATTAATATACTTTGATCAATGTAGCTTCTCAAGTGTACTCACCTACTCGATTCTCATCGATTCTAAATTAAGTTTCTGTCGAAAGAATGGCTCAATAATATGCTTGNTTTGCAGCAAACAAGGGAAAAAAGGGGTTGGCGCAATAAATGTACCGGTGCCATACAGTTACTGATTATAACGTTATTCTTGAAACGTGTAATCTGGTACATTGGTTCGGATTAATATACTTTGATCAATGTAGCTTCTCAAGTGTACTCACCTACTCGATTCTCATCGATTCTAAATTAAGTTTCTGTCGAAAGAATGGCTCAATAATATGCTTATTATTACTTTTGTTTGGGTATGTACATAATCACATGTAGTAATATATTACTATTTGAATTATTATCAACTATTCATATAATTGATAGAGAAAGTTATTAAAAATTTGTTTGGTGCCCAGTTCTGTATATACCCTAAGGGCACAAATGGTTATCGAACTTATAACGGTCTTGAATTTCGAAAACCCAGTAATTAGCACTGGTTTCCCGTTTATTTATTATCCTTTAAAGAATCGCCGTAATAACTACGCACTTAATAGGTACTTTATGAAATACTATGTAAACAAAAGAATATTCTGATGTTTTCATTCATTGTTTTTACAAGTTTTCTACAAGAGCTCCACTTAATTCTGTCCCTCGTGTAATCTAAGATGTTGGTAACTTATTATTTTGTCACTTTAAACAGGTGACTCCAATCGAGGTAAATTCTAAATATCTGTTTAACGAGTGCATGCGCTATACATCTAAATTGGTTCAAAAGAATTATTGTAAACAACACGTGAACATTGTAAGGAATATAAGGGGAAGTCCCTTTTTTATAAGTGAAATGTGCCTGACTACATCGCGTCGCACGGATACGACGTGATATGGAACTCAGAACCATTAATCAATCCAAAGGACGTCAATCAAATAACCAATGTCGTCATGGAATCATGGGATTCGTGCCTAGCGTTCATTATCATAGTTTAGGGCGGGCTGGCCATTTTCTAGGCAACCTCTGGCTGGTTGGAGCCCACATGCTCTCTAGACTGCAGTCTCAGGTCGTCTCTCGCGTGGTGTGGATATATAGCATGGAGCTTGCTTGCCTATTCGTCTCCATGCATTTGCATCACGCAAGCAGACAGATACATGAAAGCTCATACACATACCCGTATGCACGTGAAGGACGTCCACAGTATTTGTAAGTTGTCGAACTGCACTGTACTGGGCTCTCTAATAGTGTACTATGTTGATGACAGTGAAAAATAATAGTTGTTTATCAATACATTTGGTAGTACTTTATATATATAGGTAAATCGTAAGAATACTTCTGCCCCCTAGCCAAGTAGAATCGTTAACGCTAATATTATAGATACGAAAAATGTATTGGAATGACATTTCTCGATATGTGACTATGTATGAATGACGTTTGTAATCAATATTGATTAGAAATGTCATTTCAATACATTTTTTTGTATTTATTTTACTACAACATTTTTATATTACAATAAATGTAAACGCATCATCAACCAGCCATCTATTGTTCCATTGCATAGAACGGGTCTCCTCTCAAAATGGGCCTCATCCTCATCTTGAATAAGAATAAGGTATTATTTTAACTTATACCTATCGTTTACCTTATACAGCTATATATTTATAAATCCTATATGTAAGTAATATCATACCGTTTAACAATATAATCTAAATGCTAAAGTTTACATGGTTGATTATTTACACGTTTGTGACTCAATCACGTCGAAACTACTGAAGAGGTTTGAATATAATTAGAACTTAATCTGTAATGCGACATGGTATAGTTTTCATTGAAATACCACGGGAGTGAATCTACGGGCAACTGCTAGTAAGAAATAAAATTAATTTCCAATGAGTCTGTATTTTATGAAACCGTTTGTTTATACATAAAGAGTGGTTCAATCTAAAGCAGATTCATTTGATTGATCACTCGAACGACGTAATATTTTACGTGAACGAAAATATAATACATATACTACGTATTTGGGTAACTCGATTTGCTAAGCATTAGATATCGTTTTAGAAATTATATTTTGATATACTTTCAATAAAATAGATTCAATTTTTGATATTTGAGAAAAATATAAGTACATACATCGAGTTACTTTTGAGTAACTTTGTAATTTCGTTTCACCAACGAGCCTTAAGCATTTACTGCATATTGTTGAATAAATTTGATTAAAGACGTAGATCCAAAGACCACCGTAGTTCAGACACGTGACAGCTTTGAGCTATTCAGCATAATTCAGCGAAGAAATATTTGAAAATATATGATTTTCCTTTAAAATTTTTTTATTTTTATTTTGCCGCGCCTCTTACATAAGAGGCGCGGCAAACAGGCAAGCGGGTCACCTGATGGTAAGTGAGCACCGCTGCCCATAGACAATTTATTATTTATAATTTATTTTCTTGTTTTTAAATAAAAACAGGTTCCCATAATACATCAACATCCATACTGGACTTGCGGCCATACAAATATAAATAAAAATATTACAGTAATATGTTTTTATTTTATATACCAATTTCGAGTCGTAAAATTACATACACGAACATTGTACGGTTATAAAATGTTTCAATTGTAGCATCATATGTAAGTATACTGTTCAGTGATTCGGACGAATAAGATTGAAAGCAATAAACGATGAGTGATATTTTAGGATTGATGACCGTTGTAGTAGTTGGCTTAGCTGATTATTGATCGACAGCGGTATCAAATGCCGTACAGAATTCCAGAAATAATTATAATTGGACCAACGCACAGCTTATATAAGCAGTTACGAGGGTCAAACTAAAAGCTTTTAGAAAATCATAAACGGTATGATATAGGACCCTGTTAATATTTTTATTGTTTTTCGAAGTAGTCTCCGTTACTTTCTAAGTACAGTTGAATGCGATGGAATCATTGACTGAAGCAGTGAGCCCACTCCTCTTTAGAGATTTTTGCTACGTTTTGTCGAACGCAACCACGACATCTTCGGGATTCATAAAGCGAATTCCTCTGAGTATATCTTTTATTTTGGGGAATAAATAAATGTTATAAGATGCCAAGTCGGGTCTGTAAGGACGATGCCCCACTAATTCCACACCTTCCATAAACAAATATTCGATTGCCCGTCTGGCGGCGTATTCTGGAGCGTTGTCGTGATGGAGGAGGAC
This sequence comes from Thaumetopoea pityocampa, assembly GCA_017165845.1. Lineage (NCBI taxonomy): Eukaryota > Metazoa > Arthropoda > Insecta > Lepidoptera > Notodontidae > Thaumetopoea > Thaumetopoea pityocampa. The sequence continues at coordinate 3,099 of WUAW01005160.1, read as the reverse complement.
CCTATTTCTTGGGCAGTGCTGTCGAACATTTTCCAAGACAACCGGTAAGCAATGAGTAACATACCCAATCTGCAGTAATAGTCCTTTTATGCTCTGGTGCAAATGCTGCGAAAAGTCCCGCCCATCCAAGGAATTAGGCAATTAACTTTTCCCTTGACTTCTGTCTTTCGTTACTTTTGTTGGCGAATCTTCTAATGGAAATATCCATTGAGCAGATTTTCTTTTCTTTTCAAGCTCGTAGCTTTCATTGCCTGTGACGATGTTAAATACAACATTCGAGTCACCCCGTTATACTTTTCAAGCATTTCGCGGCACCAATCCAAATGACGGCGTTTTTGATCTTCCGTCGAATTATGAGGTGTTTAATTGGTGCAAAGATTATTATCGCTTAAATATATTCGAATATTTAAGACTTTGCACTTAACTCATGCCAATGCAATTTTGGGAAGGTGAACAGTTATTAATTTACGAGTACACGATATGGTAAATACATTAGTGTAATTATCGGATGAATTATTGGAGTTTTGTAGAATATCTTCGCACAGAAAAGTGCTGCCCACAAATCCGTTTCATCTTTGGAAAATGTTTAAAAGCACAGCGCCCCAGCGAGCTCGTGACAGTATGAAACATTAGCGGGCACGCGGCGCCGGCGGCGGCGCGTATGAATTACCAGATACAGCGCCGCGCGTGGGATGCTGCATTCGCTACAAAAACGCGAGCGCCCTTGAGTTAGCCTCTCACTGTTTATTCGACTGTCGTCTAGCACTTACCGCCGACGTCAATATTGGCTATTTTTTCTTCATATAACAGCGGGGAAAAATCCACTCGGTTAAATTATTACCTGTTCTCACATCTACGGAGCGGTTTTTTTTTT
>WUAW01005159.1:23111-39336 GCA_017165845.1 Thaumetopoea pityocampa | reverse complement strand
ATTCTCAGAACATTCGAGGTATAAAATGTAGTGACTCTATTATTATGATGGCATCACAGAGCAAGCAAGTTTCGTAACATTTATTTATTCAGAGGGTAACTTCTATATAATAAAAAAAAGGCAGCGACTTCTAGAACAAATAACAGTAAAAAAAATAATATAAGTAATTTATTTCTTGCCACAAAAAAAGGTACATGAAAACAAGTGCTTAAATTATAATGTATAATATTATGAGTGAGACTGGTGCTTGAACTAGGCAAGACCTGTATTTCAAGTCACCAGTTCACCTTGGCAAAAATATTTCCTAAAAATTATAGTAGCCATTACATACACACAATATGTGTATGAAACAATTTATTGAAATATGCATCAAAATTGCTACAGGTTTTGCATTGAACCACACTCCCAAGATTCATTACCAAATGCCGAATATGTTTGCCAACGACTTACTATATTTATTTTCTCAAAAATGCTATAGCATGGAATATATTATTTAAATTAGTATATAATAATAACATACTGTTTAATACACCTGTTTTATATGTCATATTGGTAGTTAGTTAGCTATAAAATCCAAATAGTAAACTTTAATGATAATGATAAACTATATGAAATAGTATATAATAAAATATACATTGTATGTTACATTGTGTCACAAACTTCCTGACATTAAAACTTTCATATTTATAATAATAGTGGGATTAGTTGGTGTCAGAAATAAACAAGCATTTTTAATTTGTTCTACGGCTGTGGATTCTCAGCGGTTTGTCCTTTTATAACTTTTATTTCTATAAACGAACCAATTGCAAAGGGATTTTCCATCAACATTTCAAGAATCATCTGATTTTTTCAAATGTTAGAGATTTTGGGTAACATGCTTAGATTGGATATTTGGGGATGCATTTTTAATTTCCTTTCTTAATATTCACGTATATTATTTTAGGAGCTCCTGTGCACAATTTCATGTTTCTAGAGCCAATGGCTTTGACTGTACCTACGTTGTATATCAGTTAGTATTATATTATAGTTTTAATAAGTAACTATTTTTTCAAGTTGTTTATTTATTTATTCTTTATTGTACACAAACAGATAAAACACATTTTTACATAAGAAAAATTTATGTACAAAGGCGAGCTTAACTCAAAAATGAATTTTCTTCCAGCAAACCTTAGAGTGTAAAAATATTCGAGATAAGAAAGAGGATAGGATCTAGTGTACTACATACAGAAATATACACACACATACATATTTACAAATACCGAAACACCAAAATACATACATACATATATCACTTTGAGAGAAAGTGCTCCTTAACTCTTGAATCATTCAGAGAAGAGCTATCGTGAATACAATTAGGAAGCAAGTTCCATAAGCGTACCGCACGTACAGTGAATGACTCACTGTAACGACTTGATTTGTGCTGCGGGATACGCAAAAGAAGAGAAGAACATTCCTTTCTCATAGAAGAATATTCCTTGTTCAATACACCTTTCCTACCTCATCCTTTTTCCTTTCCTCTCCATTAAGCCGCAGGAACATAAGAGGAACTTTAACATTTTTAACCTTATAAAATGGCGGCGTCGTGGTTCGCCACCCGACAAGTCTCGTTGTCCGCGGGGGTGGACTGCGGATAGCCACTCTGTTACATTGAAAGATCGTAGCAGGTGGAAAGAAGTGATCTCTGCCTACCCCAATGGGAAAGAGGCGTGACTGTATGTATGTATGTATTACATACTATGGTCTCTGCTTACCCTTATGGGACATCGGCGTGAGTGTATGTGTGTATGTATACTACCGAAATAAATAAAACAAAACTACACTACGATTTATCTAATACAATATAGAAACTATACAAATAATTATCAAGAACAAACGAAATTTAAAATTGACTGCTGATTGGGAATAAACAATATGGCCGTTATTTGTATAGAGTTGCGCCCTAACAAAAATATTGTTGTAAATTAACATGTAGTACGTTATATTAAGGCTTTAACGATATATATTTACAATACTTAAAGTTTTATAATCAGAGAAGAAGCTAGGGACACTATTAATAGAGTACAAAAATGTGCTTAAATGTTTTGAATAGCATTTATCAAAAAGTAATCCCGAGTTTTATACAAGAAACAATATCAGTAGGCACTGTGTTGTGCTAGCTATTATTTTAGTTTATATTAAAGCCATGTGACATCAGAATAATAAGAGCATCACTAAATCTCTTCCCGTGGCTGCTATGAAAACCAGCTGTGGGATGCACTAGAGCAGAGGTTCCCAGACTTTTTTTCTCATAGACCACTTTCAAAATTTAGCCGGTTCCGGTGGACTCCCTGCAGCTACATTACTACCATAATCCCAAAACTCGACAAAAAATGTGAAGATTAGATCTATCTGTGGAAATTTGCGTACGCCAACGTAGACCCCGTCGAGTCTCCCGTGGATCCTCGGTGGTCCAAGTGTACCCACACTTGGACCACTTTGGGAACTAAGGCACTAGAGCCTTAAAGTGGTCTATGAGAATAAAACTCTGAGTACCTTTGCAGTAGAGTAATAGCCAGTAGCGTTATCCTGTTATTAAATCAAAATCTACTGCCATCTCCAAGAGGCCTGCAGAGCGTAGAGATTACGATAAACCCCTCCTTTTGAAGGAGGAGCCCCATCTCCAGCAGCAAACTTCAACAGGCGGATGATGTTGATAATATTAAAAGAAATTTTCACATTTTAATTATTACAGGAAATTTATATATATATTAAATTTATTCTGAGGGTAAGCGCCCCCGGTCCCTCGAGCTACTACTGTCTCTTCCTACTCCTTCCGAGATAGTATTTATCCTATATCCTAGAGTCCTTCGCCTACATTCCATATTCCTTTCTCAATACACCTTTCCCATCTCATCCAATTTCCTTTCCTCTCCATTACGCCGTGGGAATGCAATGAGGAACTTTAATACTTTTGAACCTTATAAGATGGCGGCGTCGTGGTTCGCCACCCGATACGTCTCATTGCCCGCGAAGGTGATATGTGGACTGCGGATAGTTACTTTGCTACACCAAACGATCGTAGCATGTGGAAAGAAGTGGTCTCTGCCTACCCCAATGGGAAACAGGCGTGACTGTATGTATGTATGTAGTATGTACTATGGTCTCTGCCTACCCTTATGGGATATCGGCGTGAGTGTATGTATGTATGTATGATTCTGAGGGTCTGTCTGACCGATATCCTCTCGTTATTAGTAGGTAGATAAAGTATTCACTTTATTACACATCGTGACGTAGTTACTATGTTACATGGTTTTTTACTGACAAATATACATACATCTGTTCACGTAAAATCCTCAGACATTAAAAATAAATAAAATTACCCAAGATAAGTGTACATTAAACGGTTTTATAAATTATCTCCTAAAGATAATTTTGAATTTATAATCCATATCTTTTAAATAAACTGTTTGTAAGGAAAAATCACAGCATCAAAATTATAACCTTGTATGTACATTAAGTACTGGTTAAATACTAAGTTAAAAACATATGAACACATTTTTTACACACTTTGATCTAGATCAAAGTGTGTAAAAAATGTGTGTATAATGTATGTGTAAAAAATGTGTGTACGGAATGTGTGTGTATCCTAATTCGAGGCTAGCCTCGAATTAGGATACACACACATTCCGTGTTTTGGATAAAACGATATACTTATATCTATAGATATACTTATATCTATAGATATGTATATGTTAATAATATACACAGATAAATATCCAAGGCTCAGGTACAAAGATTCATGCTCATTACACGAATTGTCCCTACCAGGATTCGAACCCGGGATAAATTAATCAGTCATCAAAAAAAAATCGTCGTTCTCATTCCATATTCTTTCTCTCCATAAAGACACGGACCTCCCCTAATTAGGTGGGGGATTAGGCCGTAGTCTACCACGCTAGCATAATGCGTCAGTAAACTACATATAAAATACAAACCTCAAATTGATAAAATAAGGATAAAAAAGTAAATACCCCAACAGTTGAAATCAAAAAGACACCAACAACAGAACAATCGATAAGTTAAAAAGAATCGAGAGAATTCGGATCGATAAAGGTATTTACGATTCTCGAAAATCATAACTCAGAGGCGGGAATTTATAAGACAAGTCGCTCGTATCTCTCTTTTAATTAGATCAAATTCTTATAGGTTAGAATTTATTTTCTATAAACACCTGTTGCTACAATAAATTTGTGTATAGCTCAACTCGTACAATAGCGTAAACACGCAGGTGTACGTACTTCCACTACTTTGCACCTTGAGTCTATTTTATAAAAAAAAAAGTCCGTTAAAACGTCGTTTTTTCGGTTCGATTTTCGAATATGTAATTTGAATTTCGGCACCGTGAAGATGGCGATGCTAGATGACGTATCTAATAATTGGATTGGACGGACCGTTGCGTGTCGTTTTAAAGTTCGCTGGTTAGTTATCAGAATCGATTAATGTAATCGATGTTTATTAATATGTATTGGCATTTTGATATTTACTCTATGTATAGAATCTGTTTTTTTTTTTTACTAAACTGATAGAGTTTTGGCAACAACCCGAGTGAAGTATCACTTAAACTTTTATATTAGTTTATTGTGATATTTAATACTTACATTTAGTGTTGTTTTGTGTAACAATCTTCAGTAATCGTGAACAATATTGGCATCAATTCATAATTATGTCAGCACAACCTAAAGTTGCCACAATCTCTACGCCTGGCAGGCGTCTTGGAGATCGAAGTAGATTTTGATTGAATAGCAGGCGCATAATTTGCAGGCGCTTTAGCCTGCAAATTATCCTGGTGCATTCCTTAGTTGGTTCATAAAACAACCAAGGGCAGAAAAGTGACCCTCATTATTATACCGTTTCCACACAACAGTATTATTATGCCAGCAAGCTCACTCGTAAAAAAATACTAACGCAATTTCAAAAACCATAAAACTGACAGTAACCGTTGTCACAATTAAACTTCGCTATTGTGGAATAGGTTCTCATCTATGTGTTACCAACGATTTATTAATATGGCCCCATGGTCGGTGAACATAAATACAGTGACCCTATGACTCTGCGATAACAACACGAAGGCTTGTCCGGGACAATTGTGCGAAAGGTTGTTTTGAATTGCATTAAATAATACATACATACATACATTCACGCCTTTTTCCCTGACTCTTCGGCGGGGAATCGAATCCCGGTCTCCCGCGTAACGGGCGGGTATACTGACCAGGATAGTACCGAGGAATTGGGGTAGGCAGAGACCACTTCTTTCCACTTGCTAAGAGCAAAGTGGCTATCAGTAGCCCACTTTTCGCCCCCGCGGGAAACGAGACGTGTCGGGTGGCGAACCACGNCGAGGTCCTAAAATGCATTAAATATTCTCATCTGTATCTCATCTTATAAACATTACGACATGTTTTGCTTTGAACGCTTTAATTACGCTTAAGATAAAGCTTTTCGTGTAATAAGAAAGACCACCCTTTTTTACGAGTGGCAATCAAGATTATGATTTCAACAGATGGATAGACAGACCATGTAATCCACACTAATATAATAATTTAAAGAATTTCTAGGCTAGTATACTACACGTACTATTTTAACTCTGTATTTTTTTTATTTATTTACATTACATACAGATAGTAATATTAAAACAATAATTAACTTAAAGCTATAAATATTCTAAGAAGGGTGCACTCTTGTCGGTCGGTAGGGTGCACATGACGCCGGCCGCATTTCCTTGTTGTATAGCTATTGTTGAACGTTGAGCTAAATAGTAACCGGCGTTCTGATCGCCTGTTGTACTGACCAGGCGGGCTGCGATCTCTTTGACAACTTTGTGAACTTCTGCCCCCCAAGGACCTAAAGCTTCGACTCCAAATGCCTCAAAAATATAATTTGCGGTGATCGAAATGTATTTGCGGCGTTTGAGAAATTCAGCACCGGTAGCCTCGTTGCCAGTCTCATGACTGTCTCTAGAAGATGAGAAGGTGCGAGAGTGTCGACGCAAGTAGCACCCCACACTGAAGGCCGCGCCATCCTCCACGGGACCAGGGTCATTTCGTCAGAACCCTGTATTATCTAAAGCTAGACTGGTAGAAAATGCTTTCGGTGTTATGTCCGCCTTTACTTATTGTGTATAATAAATAAATATACTTTAATACTTTTGAACCTTATAAGATGGCGGCTTCGTGGTTCGCCACCCGACACGTCTCATTGCCCGCGGAGGCGAAATGTGGGCTTCAGATAGCCACTTCGCTACACTAAACGATCGTAGCAGATGGAAGAAAATGGTCTCTGCCTACCTCAATAAGAAACAGGCGTGACTGTATGTATGTATGTAGTTTGCTCTACAGTCTTTGCTTACCCTTATGGGATATCGGCGTGAGTGTATGTATGTATGTATGTATATAAATAAATAAATCATATAACCGATACGCACCACAGAGTTTCTGTTGCCCGTCATCCTAGTATGTCCCTCACTTGGTTCCCACATGATCCAAGGAAAAAGATCAAGAGTCAGTATTTTCACGGTTACTAAAACTACTTAAATTTTCAATTCATCCTAATTTAATTATCTTGGGATAAATAGTAATCTACATACATACATACAGTCACGCCTTTTTCCCTGGTTCTCCGGCGGAGAATCGAACTCCGGTCTTCCACGCGATCGGCGGAGATAGTGACTAATATACTACCGAAGAATTGGAGTAGGCAGAGACCACTTCTTTCCATAATGCTAAGATCGTTCAATGTAGCAAAGTAGCTATCCGTGGCCCATTTTTCAACCCCACGGGAAACCAGTCATGTCCGGTGGCGAACCACGACGCCGCCATTTCATAAGATTCAAAAGTGATTAAAGTTTTACACTGCGTTCCCACGGAAAGAGGATAAGGTAGGAAAGGTGTATTGAGCAAGGAATATGGAATTTGGTAAAATGACTATAGGATCCTATTATCTCGGAAGGAGTAGGAAGAGACAGTAGTAGCTCGGGAGGCCGCGATCGCTTACCCGTGTACTTAAGTCTATTTATCGGGTAGATAAATAATAATCCAAATTACCAAAAATCTTACCTATCTTGAAATATGTTATAAAACTTGAAACATTTTTAAGAGGTTCGTAATTTCGAAACCTTGATACAAGCGATGAATCTGGCAATCATGAGAACAAGAATTTATTTTAATCAATAGCTTTTACATCGTAGTGTGCCTTAGTAATAAATTTCAATAAAAATTCCAATAGATAATCAATTTCATTAATTAATAGCAATAAATACTATAATTTTATCTACGAGTAAGATAACCTATCCTATCATTACAACAGGAGTTATATCGTGACCTTTCAGAAAGCAATACATTGGTACTTTGTTAGGGTATCCAATTTTTCAGATAAAAATTCAAGTCTCGAGACAAACTGTATTATGGTTTTAAATTAAGTGCGTAATCTATATCTATCTACTTATTATAAAAATTGCTATATGACAAATCTTGTAAGTGAAAGATATTTAAAAAAAAATATTCAGTTTGACTAATTCAGTTTGACTAATTTGACAGATTCGATTCGAAGGTTCTTCTGAACCTTCGAATCGAATCTGTCGAATCCGTCGTTCATTTGAAAAATCAGTAAGTAGATTTTGGTTAAAGTATTACAGTCTTAAAGGTACTATTTCGACTTAAATACTGTGGTATGTTTCATCAAAATCGGTCCAGTAAAATTGAAGATACAGCTTGATCCCTGTTGTAGTAGCCGCTGTTAAGAGCTCAATTTAAAATCGTTCTATGGCTTTTTATACAAATCTATGATTATTTCGGGATTTACCATGTTGCGAGAAAGTGATATTCACGCAGGCGGAACCGTGGGGAAAATTTAGAAAACAGTTAAAATAGTATTTATATGACCAAATACTTATTTTCGTAAACGACGTTATAAGAAAACAATACAAATTGCGCACGCTGCTCAATATCCGAACTAAATATATTATTTGATGATTTATTAACTAGATTGTTGATCCAGTGGTACCAGACACGACTTGCAATCAAAAGTTTGTGGGGTTCATACTATTAAAGTATTTCTAAATCGTACGTTGTAGATATCAATGTACTCAAAGGAGAACTTCATGAGGTTTGTATGGCCACATGGGTATGTGAAGTTTCTCAACACACACTAGACCAGTATGATAGACTATGCCTTAATCCTCCCCCTGGAAGATCCATCCTCCTTAAGGTTAATTAAGTAGTAAGTTACGTAAGTTGTTAAGGTAGAAATTTAATTATTGGAGTTCTGCGCAACATGTTTGTTTACAAAAATTGTGAACACTATTAAATTGCCATAAGTAGGCTCCCACATTTTTAAAAATCGAACTTTATATTTAGTAAAGAAATTATCACTCGCTGTCCGGAATTTCATTCTTTTAATATGCTAACCCTATCCATAGGCGACGCGACGCAACACAATATTTCCTTTTACATCTGTCGGCGATCCTCATTAATTGTAATTAATATGCGACGCCATGTCTAGCGAATTGTTCACAATTGTTACACCGTTGTTCTACTACGTTTGGTTCAATTGTGAGAATAAATTTTGCTATATTTTGTTATTACCCGACTGCTCCAGAAGGAGGGTTATGTTTTTCGAGTGTACATATGCATCTATGTATCTTTGGCACGCTCTGTAGCCTAAACGACTTGATGGATTTTAGCTTAAGAGGTGTCGTTAAATTCGTCTTAACTATGAGAGTGACACTGCTTATATCAAAATTATAAAAAAAGTACATTTTTCTCACAGATTCATCAAAGTCAGTCCAGTAGAATTAAATATACAGCTTGATCCCTGTTTTAGTAGCCGTCGTTAAAGTACGAGAGCTCAAGTAAAAGCGTTTATAAGGCTTTTTATATAAATCTGATTGATTCGGGATTTCCCATGTAGCAGAAAATACACGATATTTACGCGGGCAGAATCGCGGCAAAAGCTGATATTATATATAATAATTCTACTATATTATAATAGAGTATTTGTTAAACTATTCAGCTTTAAATAGTTTGGACTTTATTAATTTACTAGCTTTCGCCCTCAGCTCCGCCCGCGTTAATGTTGGTATTCCGCCACATGAAAAATCCCGACGCAATCATCGAATTGTATAAAAAGTCTAAAACCATTTTTACTTGACCTCTCGTACCTTAGCGGCGGCTACTAAAACAGGGATCAAGCTGAATTTCAATTCTACTGGACCGATTTTAACGAATCATGTCACATTATTTAAATCGGAATAATACCTTTAATACTGTAACAGTTTAAAATCTACCCTCTGGTTTTCGCGTGAAGCCCGAACAAACAAATAAACTAACAAACATTGACGGATTCGGTTTCAGAAGCCCTTAATTAGTCGAGTATAGAAAATAACTGAGTAGTTATTTTATAAATATTTTTGATTTTTGAAAATTTAACACTTTTGTTAAGTGTCAAATTTTATAATAGTATAGGTAAATAGAAAATATACAGGTAGACAGACATCCGTGTCTTGTGTGAAAATAGTAATTTCCCCATTCAGCACCAAAAAATTTAAAACTTTTCATAGGCTAGTTGAAAGCTACCATTTAGTGTCTTATTGTTCGAGACTTAGGACTCGAGGTAATTGAGAATCATCTATTAAGATAATACTAACGAAACCATTCTACCATCACACAGACATCATGTGTATTGTCAACAAAACTATACCGGATTTGAATAGAATTCAAATCCGGTATAGTTTTGTTAACGCCATCTTGTTAGACACCTTAAAACTAATAGAACATTCATGTTACGTCATGCAGAACGAATTCTTTTAGCGGAATTCGGATAAAAATTATATATAGGTATTATTATGTACAATAGTTTTTACCCGGTTAACACAAAAAAGAATCAGACTAACAGGTTAATACCTTTTTATAATATTTACAGAAAATATTGTCATTAAATAAACGCAATAAATTTTTCTCTGCGACCTCTAGTGGCGAAATGAATAGTTTATTTTTCAAATTTTTCTCGAACTCGAACGGTCCCTTTCGAAATTACGTAACATAATTACTTACTAAATTTTCTAGTTAACTATTAATTTAAAACAGAATAGAATGGAATATTATTTCATAATTTCTAGTCCATATTCGTATAAGAGGTCTTCACTTCAGAGGGGAATTTGGCCATAGTCTACGACGCTGGCCTAATGCGCGTTGGTACACAAGTGCGGGTTGGTAGTATAATGGTCCTTATTGCACATTAATCTATCTATTTATTTATATACTATTATAAAATTGTTAAAAGTCAAAGTTTCGAAAATCAAAGATAATAAATAACAAACTAGTTTAGGGTAGATTTTGCTTAAACTGTTACGGTCTTAAAGATACTATTCCGACTTAAATAATAGAGCATGTTTCAACAAAATCGGTCCAGTAGAATTGAAGATACAGCTTGATCCCTGTTTTCGTAGTGGCCGCTTAGGTACGAGAGGTCAATTAAAAGTGATTCTCAGGCTTTTTATATAAATGTATGATGATCGTGTCGGGATTTCCCATCTAACGGAAAACCGACATTCACGCGGGCGGAGCCGTGGGCAAAAGCTAGTATAAAATAAAAAAGTTGCGCAATCTACATAAAGATCCAAACAATTTGCGAATAAGTTCCTTTATTTGAACTTTCCAAATAAATTTTAATTTATAATTACTATTGGTACTCCAAGATAATTAATATCTTTAGAGTAGTATAATGCAGTACTGTTGAATGTTCTTGTGAAACATGTGACCAGTTGATTTTGGACATTAACCACGGGCTACCAGCAACAATGATCTGGGTCTTACTAGGATTAACTTTGAGTTCAAATTACTCCATTCACAGATCTGTGCTAAGTCTCGAAACAGAACCATTTTTTTTAGATAACTACTGCTGAATATTGAACAAATATTGACATCGTTGGTGTGGAATAAAATAACAGTTGTGTTAATATATTTTACGATAAGAGCCGTGTGAGTGAGGCGAGAAATACATTTACAATAATCAGGTCCGTGCGTTTTAACCGATGTCGATTTCTCGCACCACGGTGGCTTACTCGCCCGGCGTGTTTTTGTAGCGCGGCTCGCACACATGTCGCGCGCCGCGAATTTTTTTCTCGCATCGTTCTGACCTGCACGATCGGGTACTCCGTCCTTTATAGGTACAACGGCTTTTTGTGTACCATCGCCAATTACGATGAAGTACAAAATTCATTGAACGATTTCGCGTTTTCTTATATATTGAAGCCTATATTAGTGTGGTCCGAGTTGCCCCTAATGGCCTATTAGTGCCCCCATCATAAGGCATACCATATATCAAGTCAATGATATTAAAATATATTAGAACAAACTACGGATATCTTAAACGATTTTTTATTATGTTTTAACTTGAAAGACCTCATATATGGGAATGATATATTGATTTTAATTTTGCATTTTTTATTTAAGTATGGCTAGATTTGTAGGATCTGACTGTTATATCTAGTATGTCAAAAGCAGTCGCTTTTAACATACTAGATATAACATACAACATACTAATCTCGATGGATTAGTATGTAAAATATAAAACCCGTGTTATTTTACATAAGAGCATGTGCTTCATCTATGGACGGTGTGGTGACATCTTCGCTACACAGTACCACGCAACCTCAAAAGATGGCGCAATTCTTAAATGACGACCTAACCGTAGAATTCTGTATCACAGTGAAGAAGTTTTATAGCGATTCACCGTGTATACAACGTCTCGATATCAACACCTGAGAAGCGATACGTAACAACCGAATAATCACCGTTGCATGGCTTTTAGTAAGACTTTTATATATATATAACTTCATACACTTACATGTAACGACGGATTAACCTAAGACATTACCTACCAGTCTACCTTTGGGTGACACTGATATAATTTAAGGTAGATATAAAATAGAAAGTCAACGCAAACAACATAAATACTAGAAAACATCACGAATAATACGAGTAGCTAATAGAATGGATATATATATGATGTATAAATACATATGTATATCAATAGGAATATAAATATATTATCAGTGAGGTTCCCGAAATACGAGTTCCGGAACCGAGAACGCATAATGTTAACGACAACCTGATATCGAGAGGAAGAACATTCCAGAAAAGGTACGATTGAGATAACATAAAAATATACTCTCTATTTACAAAACCAGAGCTATGGAACGGAATCTGTAGAAATAGATTTTAGAACATTGTCTTTGAACGCATAATGTTATATAAGTTATAACAGATATCGAGAGAAAAAACATTCCAGAAGAGGATCGATTGAGATACCACAAAAGAGTGTATTTATACAACCAGAGCTATGAAACGAACTCTGTAGAAATAGATTATAGAACACAGGCTTTCAACGCATAATGTTATATAACATATGACAGCCTGATATCGAGAGGAAGAACATTGAAGTTCGCAGTAGATTTTGATTGAAAAACATACCGCTGCTGCCTATTATCCTCGTCAATCGGTTTTCACAGCATCAACGGACAGAGATGGAATGACGCTATTATTATCCTAGCGCCACACAGCATAGCACAACAGAACCAGTTGCATTGTTACATGATTTAATCGAAAAAATTACAAAAATATCACTTCGAATCGTACCGTACTATTTTCCGATATCCATTTGCGTTTTGTTCTTAAAATACTCTTTAAAATTACTTATCATCATCTTTTCATTTTAATACAACGTCTGTTTGAAAATATTAATAGTTACAATTATTCAAAATCATACTAAATTAATGATAAATGTCAACTACAAAAAATGAGGGTACGACATCAAAAGGGCTCATTTGAAGCGCTCCTATTAATTAAATGACATAATATTATTATTGCAAGAAAAAAATTTCACAACACGCATTTGGCCAGCCAAACATGTATCTATCTCTCTATACGTATGTAGACACCATAAACTATATAAAAAATATATTTAAATGTTAAAAAGCTGCGCAGTGTACACGACCACACTAAAAGTGTGACCAAATTTAGAAATACGTAGGGTTGGCAAGTTGACAAATGCTCATCGAAATTTTTCTTGTTACAATTATTTACATAATATATTCATAGTGTAAGATAGTAATAGTAATTTTACTACCTTTATTATATTAGTTTTCACTCGTGACTCTGCTCGCATAAATGTCGATTTTTAAATGAAAAATACCGAAATAATTTATAGGTTTAGAAAAAGTAGAAGAACCAGTTTTACTTAAGCTCTCGTACCATAAAGGCGGCTAGTGAAACAGAGAACAAACTATATTATTAGTTCTACTTGACCAATATTGATGAAACAACTGCAGTATTTAAGTTGAAATAGCATTTTTAAGACTGCAATGATGTGACTGAAATCTACTCCCTGTTTTTTTTTGTATAACTCGAACAAACAAACAAATAGACGTGAATAAAATAAAAGATGGCGTCGGTTTTAGAAACCCTTAATCAGTTGATCTGAGTTAGACTTTCTGAAATATCTTTAAGGTACAGCCAAAGACGTTTTACAATTTTCGATGTTATTAATCTGATTTTTAGTATCAATTTTTAAATACTCATTGATGTGCATTTATGATTTTAATGTAGGTGACAAGCGGCTACCCACACAACAAGAATGAATAGAAAGTCTGTAATTTCGCCATCGTCTTGTTTTGATTCAAATGGGTTTGTTTTTACCACAAGGTCCAAAAAGCCGTAGACCAAGATGCTTTACATTCCGTCTGTAGGGTTACAAACCTTACAATTATTATAAGTTGCAAAAAATGATTGTAAAATAAAAATTAATGACCCATTAAGATAATGAATATTCATGTTCATTGTAATATAAGATAATGGTCTTTTTTAAATTGTTGATGATAACCCTATCTCCGAAGCGAGCAGGTATCATATGCAGGATTCTCCACTTAAAAGACCCCTTGCATGGCATTCTAAAACTAATTACAATAAAAACTATCTTGTGCAACCGGTTCCATGGCTATTTATTAGCTTTGAAAGACCACTTGCTTGAAAAGTCGAGGAGGATTGTATTGTAGCGGATTTGATTCCCGTGCAATTCTATTAATATAATGAGTGCAAAAATGGCTGGAGCGATGTGGATGAAATTCGATAAGTGAACATGATTTGGAATAAGATTCTTCAGAGCGGTTATTTACTAGTATAATTGCATAGCAATGAACCTTACAGCGGCCATTCGAGTGAGTGAATCCACAAGCAGAGCCGTAATTGAGCCAAATCTGCATATTAATTTATTTTTATTTTTAATTTGGCCACACTTCCTGATCAATGTACAGACCGAAACATTTTTTAATTTTTGTCTGTCTGTTTGAAATAAGATCATGCAAGTACTACTGGATGGATTTTGAATGTGTTTTCACTAATTTATTTCTTATAGTCTGGAATAAGATCTAGACTATGTTTATTACAGTGGATTCAAAAAAGAGAAGTTATGATATTGCAATTCTTTGATTAAATTTATGAACCGGAGGATCCCCGAGAAAATTTTCGAGTTGAGCGGATCCGCGAGCAACAGCTAGTTATTAAAATATAACGATTTTATATTTGGTGTCAATGGTGTCAAAATGAATTTCATTGCGATGCCATACTTTTATAACTATTATCTGGTCGTATAGTTTATGATATATAGTAGACTAAGTTTATTGAGCAATTGGGTAATTAAAAGTTCAAAATAGTTCAAATCAGCTGTAAATAATAAATTTTAATCAAGATTTAGGTGAAAAGTGCTTCCTAGAGAAAGTGGCAGTGGGCGAGGCACATAGCGCGCAGAACCGAGGGACCCTGGGGTCTTAAAATGCCGGAGTGGCGACCCCGAACCGAAAAACGTAATGCGGGTAGACCCCCGACTAGGTGGACCGATGACCTGGTGAAAATCGCGGGCAATCGGTGGAGGCAGATAGCCCATAGCCGCTCGATGTGGCGATCATTGGAGGAGGCCTATGTCCAGCAGTGGACGTCTGTGGTCTAATATGATGATGATGATGATGAGAGAAAGAAGAGCGAAAGAAACCAGCCCCCTGAGCCAAGTTGACTTTCCACAATCGTTAACGGTAATAGAAACGGATAAAATTGGTATTGGAATGACATTTCCAATCGATAAGTTACGGGTGATTTGGCGATTAGAAATGTCATTCCAATGTATTTTTTTTCGTTTCTATTAGCGTTAACGATTGTGGAAAGTCAACTTGGCTACGGGCTGAACCATGAAAAGGATGTCGTAAGAGCGATCGATTGTTCGAAGAGTGATATTAATATGGATGCAGATTTATTTGTTAACTTGTCTAAAATCCGCAACGTTACTTTGTGATAACGTTGATGATTCCTGGCCTATATTAGTGATTTAGGAGTTCAACAGTCGATTTATAAGTAACTGCTAGTTTTCCAATTTGAATGCAAAATTACTAATATACTATTTACTTTATGAAAATAATCATTGCTAATTAATAATTTATGGACAGTTATAAGAATAGTTTCGAGTCTAACAATTTTATATGCATTGAATTTGAAATTGAATCATGCAAAGTAGTATTGCCCAAAAAATAGTCTAGGTTAGGTTAAGTTAAATAATCTAGGTTAGGTTAAATCTCTTTCTGCCAATCTTGCGTGTAAAAACACGCAAGATTGGCAGAAAGAGATATGATATCAAGAATGGAGATAGGCTATGAATAGGCGAAGCCGTAGGTTAAGCTAGTTCTGTACAAATACTAAACAACCTTAACCTTTGTCACTTGATAAGAACATAACTTAGTTTGATAAGTATTGATTAGGTGTCGCAAGACTTGCAAGATATTTGTAGTTAGTGCAAGACTGAGTATGTAGAGCCATGCCAATACTAAAACCTGATTCTCTGGTGTAAGATCAAGACTGGGTGAGTCTAGTTTCGATCTTACATAGGTAACACTAATTTGAATGATTTGTTGATCAAAAATGAATTTATTTGTATTATTCATAATAGCCTATGTCTGTCTTTGGTCCTTTTTTTTGCATTTTTAACGAGTTTTGGTTTATTCTTAGCGCTTTCGGCCGCATCGAAGCCACTGATACAGCGGAATATAGGGCTTATCATCACTGACTCGCATTCACTAAAACCACTTGGCATCCTCATGCTAGCCCGGCGCCTAATAACGGGATATATTCCTGTAAAATAAAAAAAAAAA
>WUAW01005155.1:4128-15412 GCA_017165845.1 Thaumetopoea pityocampa | reverse complement strand
CAACGAAAACAACATTCATTCAAACGAAATTTCGGTCCGAATTGAATAGTTCTTTTTGGACTGGATAGTTCATTTATTGAAAAAGGTTGTATCTCTCTCAACCAGGGAACATCGTCAGTCCTGATATTTTTTATCTAGCGTATGTGTACATTGTATGCACAATGAAGCATTTTAAGTGATCAGTTAATAAACTTTAGGGTCCTCAACGACCGAAATATACCATATGGGGTCACCTCTAAATAAAGTTTAATTCAATTCAATTCATTTATTATTTGCTGAAAATAGGTAGTAAGAACAAGATGGATTTTGTTTTGATGTTCGCTATGTTATGTCAACATGCAGTGGCGTACAAATATTTTCAAACATTATTAAAAAGTAGCGGGCATTTGGTGGGTGTAGACGGCCCAGTAGCCCCTCGGAGCCGTGATCATTATAGGGACCTAGGTAGTAGACTTTTGTGAGCTGATATAATGATCATGATGAAAATGTAAACTTGATGATCTTGTCATACATTACAATTTCATGCAGAAAACCTTTGTACGGATAGGTTTTTAAAATCACCATATTGACATAGCTTAAACTTAGTACCAAAGTCAAATAGCTTAAATTACAGAATATAGATAGATACATACCGATACCATCAATCGATCAATCGATCAATCAAATCAATCATAAGAACAACGAAAGAACTTTCTCCTGTAAAAAATGTAAATTGTCAGTTACTATATTTTTTCTGAGAAGGTTCGAATTACATTCGAATTTATGTGCAGTTGCCGCAAGATATCCACCGTTGTTAGATTCAATTGGTGCCATCCGTGCACCCGACAGGCGAGTGTTCAATAACCGGTAGTTTTGTATGCAATGAAAAGGTTAGCGCAATAATAGGGGTTGGCAACATCCAATAAAAATAATATTTTTACATTATATTAACAATAAAAATTACAAACATATCAAATAAGATATGGAAACTATACATTAGGGGGCATTACAATATGGTAACTATACATTACATTATGAAAACCATATATTCCAATGTATAAATTGGAATATATCATCTTCTGCAGGCAGTTTTTAGATCCTTAGTTCCCAAAGTGGTCCAGGTGGACCCCTGGGGTCCACAGGGGAGTCGACGGGGGTCTACGTTGGCGTACGCAAATTTCCATAGTTAGATCTAATCTTCACATTTTTTGTCGAGTTTTAGGAATATGGTAGAAATGTAGTTCAGGGGGTCCACCGGAACCAGCTACATTTTGAAAGTGGTCTATGAGAAAAAAAAGGCTGGGAATCTCTGCTTTAGATAGATAGAACGCATATCGAAATATGGTGGCGATATAATACCAATAATACAAATCGTTTTAGTAAACCTAAAATAATAAATCCACGTAAAATAAAACAGGAACAGATACGGACAATAAACGTTAAATAAAACAGGAACAGATACGGACAATAAACATTAAATAAAACAGGAACAAATACGGACAATAAACGTTAAATAAAACAGGAACAATACGGACAATAAACGTTAAATAAAACAGGAACAGATACGGACAATAAACGTTAAATAAAACAGGAACAGATACAGACAATAAACGTTAAATAAAACAGGAACAGATACGGACAATAAACGTTAAAACAAAAGAATTGCGATTAATTATAAAAAAAAATTATCAAGGGCGACGTGTCATACATAGAAATTAAAAAATAAAGTAATTTATAAATTTTATTAATGAAGTTTCTTAGAGTCAATACCAATGCTATTTTGTTTTTCTGATAAGATGACGTTCCATAATTTTAATGCCATATCTTCATCATTTCCAGTTCTTATTCATCCACATTACAACAGCACGAACTTCCCCTAATCAGTAGGGTAGGATTAGGCCTTAATTTACCACGTTACCTTTTGGTAGACTTCACACACGTATGCGGGCATGAAGGTTTCTTCACAAAACTTTCTTCTCCATTGAATACATTGGTGTCTACAATGTAGACCGTACTTGGATTTGAAATAATCTAGTGGCACGGGACCGGAATTGAATTCACGAGCTTTGTGATCGTGAATCGTGTCCCCACGAATATACTTACTATATTATACCATATATCTACCATATACCAATACCTGGACGTAATTTTTAAATAGATAATATGACTGCATATACCACAGAGTGAAATAAATTTTGATTCAGTGCATAATTAATTTCGCACGCCTAGACAAAATTAGATAATCTAGCCTTAAACATAGATTCTCTGTATCTTGCTTAGTTAGTAGATAATCGATAATGTATTTTCATCAACTTGAGCGCAAACATTCGCGCTCAGTATACAAAGTTTGCCTCAATCGGAGTTCGAATCCAGAATTCATTCGTGCAGAAAACAGGTTAACTACTGGCTGAGTCAATCTGGCTCTTCAAACATAAACATATACAAGTATGTACATTGTTGTTTATCTCTGTATATGCTTCATCTTTCCTAGTCTATATTCGTCCCCGCTACAGGGGCACGGACCTTCCCTGTTCAGGAGGGGATTAGGCCATAGTCTATCACGCTGGCTTAGTGCGGGCACATCTATGCGGGCATGCAGGTTTCCTCACGCAGTTTTCCTTCTCCGTTGAGCACTTTGGTGTCTACATTGTAGACCGTACATGAGTTAGAAATAACTCAGTTGTACGGGACCGGCATCGAACCTGCGGCTTTTTGATCGTCATTAGTAACTATAACCGCTACAACACCAATGTAGGTACTATGTGCTTATTATTTTAAAATAGTGTAATCTATGTGTTTATTATTTTAAACTAGCTTTTGCCCGCGTGAATGTCCATATCCGCTACATGGAAAATCCCGACACGATCATAGATTTACTTAAAAACTTGTACTTAACCACTTTTACTTGATCGCTCGTACATTAACGGCGGCTACTGAAACAGAGATTAAGCTGTATCTTCAATTCTACTGGACTGATTTTGATGAACCATGCCGCAGTATTTAAGTCGGAATAGCAATTTTAAGACTGTAATAGTTTGACCAAAACTGATTTTTGCGTGAAGCCCAAACAAACAAACATTGACGGTTTCAGAAACTCTTAATTAGTCTATCTGAGTAATTTGTTTTTAAATGTTTTTGATTTTTGAAAATTCGTCACTTAACAATTTTATAATAGTTAGATATAGTAAACTATTGGAGACCGAAATGGTTGTTAGCAAAATATCTGGTCTAAAATTTAAATAGCTGAAATATATAAGATTAAATATTTACTACATTTTTGTGTCGCGCCGGTGATAACTACGTGTAGTAAGTACTTAATAAAATATTACAAACAGTAACATTTTATTCGTAAACAAATCTCTGTATTATTTACCTTTTTGCGAGGTACATTTTTCTATATAGCTTTCGTTTAGTGACTGTGGGGTTAAGCATTTAAAGTCAAATTCATTTGCGGTAATAACAATGGGTTATTATGCTCAATTCTCGTAATTGACATCGTCGTGGAGATTGTATTGTCTAATGACTGAATCGATTTTCAATCAAACACTGACCATACAATCGAAACTATAACTGAATTTAATTAGCTATGAATATAGTAAGCAAGCAAGCATGCAGTCCAACTGATGGCAATTTGGGTAAGATCCAGAAAATATTCAAGACAGTTCCATATCTACACAATACTATATCCAATTTCAATGTAGAGCAATTATGATTCTTCATGTACTTGTAATTAGATATTTGGCTATACTAAAAACATAGCTTGTGGTAGTGTAATCCTAAAACAATAGTATTGAAAAAGATATTTCACAATAAAAAAATGCAATATGTTATTGTGAGATAGATGCCTGTAATGCTTTTTAAAATTTGGTCACGTTATCGGATACGCTCTATGATTTCACGAATATATAGTGTCGTCACGTGTCAGTAAATAAAATCTCATCGCGACTGTTGTAAGGAATGATATACGACATTTATACTGACATGTGACGTCACTGAAGTCACGTGACACGCTTCTAAGATGGAGAAGCGTTTTCGTAGTATGTTATTTTCTCCTTAATTTCTTTGTGGATTATTAGTACAAATACTCATAATAATGAATAAAATATTATTAACACAATGTGAGATGGCTAAATCTCAATTACTAAAACAGATTTTCTAAAAACATTTTAATAACCAATGTGGGTATTATTTAATCAAAACAGAGCGCTCAAAGCACTACGGCGGTAGATTAAACGCAAAATGGTAGCAATTACTCTAAGTTTGTTCACTCCAAGCCCTATCATCAGTATTAAATATAAAAATTCATCTTTATTCGCAACATTTTCCTGAAAACTCGTGTTTCATCAAAATAATCTTAAATAACCCGTGTAATAGAGGTTATAAAGTACTACTAGCTGAATCCCGCAGCTTTTCCCGCAATTATTTTATAGTGGAATTATTTTATCCAAAGACTGGAATAGTCTTCCTGCGTCAACATTTCCGTCTGATTATAATGTTTAAGATAAAAGTGGTTTTTATTAATCTAATACATTTTAGCATCCTAGGTTACAGGTTATCAGGTGGAATTGTTGACAAATACCATCTGAAATATGGTAAAAAGCTTATTTTATTATATATTTATTATACTTTACATATACTATTATATGTAAAAGCATACTTAATGCCAAGAGCTTTTTCTATCACTCAATCCTGGGGTAACACAGAGACAATGAAGTAGATGCAACAGTAAATGAAATCTGAAGTAAATGAAATGATAAAATTATATAAAATAATAAAACAAATAACAAAAATATACTAATACTAGCTTTTGCCCGCGGCTTCGCCCGCGTGAATGTCGGTTTTGATCTCTACCTTTATGGCGGTTTATAAAACAGGGATCAAGTTGTATCTTCAATTCTACTGGACTGATTTTGATGTAACATGCCGCAGTATTTAAGTCGGAATAGTGCCCTTAAGTCTGTAATAGTTTAATCAAAATCTACCACCTGGTTTTTACGTGGAGCCCGAACAAACAAACAAACATCGACGGATTTGGTTTCAGAGGCCCTTAATTAGTCGATCTGAGTAGATTGTTTTTAAATATCTTTGATTTTTGAAAATTTTTCATTTAACAATTTTATAATAGTATAGATATAGATGTAAATAACAATATAAAATATTGTGATTATTCTGATAATTCAAGTACGTTTATTTTGAACTAGCCGCGGGTAGTTGACAATTTGAGCTCTGTGGAGAGAGCATTCCAGAAGAAGGCAGACTGTACAAGAAAAGAAGAATTAATAATACTAGAGCTGTGCTTATTTTCATACTTGAAAGGTAATTAACTGACAGACAGATCCATAGATAGACAAACACACTTTAGCATTTATTATACTAGTGTGGATTGCCGTGAACGTAAAAAGATTAATAAATTATGTTGTAAATAGCTTTGAGTTTCTTGCCGGATATAAGCGTTATGAACCGGTGGATAATATTATATATGTATAAGAGTACTGAAGCTGCATTTAATTTAAAAATCTGCTCGCACATTTCTGTTTATAAATTCACTGTACGGTTAATTTCTAAACCAGTATATAAAGGACCCCTAATTGGGTTCAGTTCTACTCATCTTACAAATTCAGCAAATCGTCGCTTCGTGACGTTTATATTGCCAATTGAATGTGTTAATCTATTGAGCTTGTGGCAAATTGCAGTGGAATTTATCCAGAAAGGGAAATATATTCCAGTTAAGACTGTGTTACATGTGAGGCGCTTAATATTCGAAAATTTGTGGATGTTATACCATCAAACTAGCTATCTATTGCAAGTTTTTGTAAACAACAGTATATAATAGAATACGCTTTACGACCTTAGACATCACACATGTATAGTAGAGCTCGAGGACAATTAGAGAAAGGGGAAATGCCCTGCACTATCATCTAATAAAGGTCCTAAATCAGAGGTCCTCTAACTCTTTTGTTTTATAGACCACTTGTAATGTTTTTCACTTTTGGGTGGACCCCCAAAGCGTAGTTAATATGAAATTTTTGTAAATTTATTAACTTCAAATATATATTTGACAGTTGGCGTGGACCCCTTGCACGTCATCGTTGACCCCTGGGGATCGATATAGACCAATGAGACACATTGTCTTAGATGATCGTGATCATGATCACGATACACTGTTAAAAGTCCATCTAAAATGCTGAAGGAAGCAAACATAAATTCCCCGTTGAAGATGGTGATGATTATATCTTTTGAGTTTTTTTTTGTATTTATAAACGTAACATTTAATATTGCCTCATAAATTATATCTACTGAAAATAAAAACAAAATATTCTAACCACATTGAATATTAACTGACGTATATTTAACATACCGAACAATATTGATATAACAGCACATATTATTTTCGTAATTATCGCTTCATTAAAGTTAGATATACTCAGATTAACTATCCGCTTCGGTTTAAATTATCCGCAGAATTACCATCATTATTCGCAACAAAATCCGTCACGCACTTACCCATCCATAAACAAGCTTTACGCTAATTTTAATTGGGATATAATGGTGTTAATTCTGTTGTAACAAAACTTAACTAAATTTAGTGTCTCCCTATCTTTTTCTAATGTCAAACGCCAAAACGAGATAGCAAACATTTATAACGAGTACAAACCTACATTTCTGTTTAACGGTTCAAAAAAATGTTGCGTTTTTTGCTTATCTTTAGTTGGTATGTTCCGAGGTCACGTCTAAATCTTTTAATTTAGAAGTGTCTAAACGAAACTGACAGCACCAAAATTATAGCTATTTCGTTTTGGCGTTTGACATTAGAAAAAAATAGGAAGAGACTAAATTTAGTTAAGTTCTGTCACCACAGAATTACCACTACCATATCATTTTGTAAAAGAGCTTTGTGTGTATACAGCTCAAAAGAAATACCAAAATTCTGCTTCCTTTATTACAAGTAGACGAAAGTGTAATGTGTGATTTTTGGATGAGGTGAAACTGGATGTGAAAAGTGAAAGTTAAAGTCAAAAACAAAATTAAAAGTGAAAAATCAAAATCGTAGTTTGTGGCAAGCTGTATTATGTATCTGATTCATCATGAGTTACCAGTTTAAATGCTTATGCAAAATCCGAAGTGTCAGTGTGTATGGAATACGCAAATAAATATGGAATATGCAAATATGTTGACTGAAATAACAGGCTACTAATATAAATATAACAGGCTATTAATATAAATATGAAAGTTCGTAAATATGGAAGTATCGAACTAGGTTGTGTTCTTTTTGTTGACATTGTCGCTTAATATATAGCACTAGTTAAAACCTGCAACTTCACTATTTGATGGTGACGATAATAATTCACAGCCTAAGATAGATGCGATACCGAGAATGAAGATAGGCTGTGAATTATAACTGGATATATGATTAATTACAGCAGTACATGCAGTACATGTACTGCTTTTTGGGCAATATTAAATTTGTAGCTCTGCATGACTCATGACTGAGCATATAGAGTATTTTGTAGACCTGAGATTAAAATTACTATTAATAAAATAAATTTAAATGTGAAACTATGTTATTTAGTTTGTCTTTTATTAAAGCATAAACAGAGAATCAATTTGGCGTGTTTTATTTTTCTTCTTTTTTGTTTTGCGTAGAAAATTTGATAAAAAAAACTTTTAAAAATTATTAATTTACAAGCACTAAAACATTGTCATTCATTCCGCGAAATCATTGATCACGTTTTAGGTTTACAAACCTACAAGTCGTACTGAAGTTCTTTTCCGAGCATTTCTTGAGAGCGCCGCTCAAATCATTGAATATCAACAACGGATCTCGAATCCTCTGTAACGTGACTTACAGTAGTTTTGTTAAAGATTATCTCTGCATCAAGAGAAAGGTATGTCAGATGTGGAAATGGAGGGCGAGGCTATTAGCGTACGCAATTATATTATTACGTCTTGTGAACGGCTATTTTGCTCGTCTCGCCGTTCGCATGCCTAAAGCGCGGCCAATGAGTGGCGCGTGGTCTTCGGTCTTTGGTCATAATCTATAATGGTCTTTTTACCGCACATTGTCCGGTACTGTGCTACCTACACACTAGTGAGATTTAATAATTAGGCTGTATCGACACATTATAATTTGATTTCGTTTATTAAAATAAAACCTTTAATTATAGACACATAATCAAAGAAGAAACTGTAACTAGGCGACTGCTGTCACCTGCCATCCGTATCATTAGGTTAAAAAAAACGGTAGCTACCATAAACTTAATTCATTTTACTAAAAAAAAACCCTAATCACCCGCATAACATCGCTAAAAGGCTATGTGCAAAGGCCATTTCACATAAGATAGACCTAAAATGCAACAAACTCAAAAACGTGCTAAACAGCTCAGTGAAACAACCTTTCCGTCTCTCGAGTCCACGCCAGCTATTCCATTGTGCGGTGCACATTTTTCCGTAGGTGGCGTGTCCGACGGTGGGTTTAATCGGCAAAACTTAAATCCATTGTGGGTTGCACACAATAATGGAATACCGCGCTACGGCCGCTGTCAGCGCTTCGCACTTTGTTACGTTTAGGATGTACGCGGATGCGGATTAAACAAATGGCATCGAGCCTGCTTTCTGTAACACAGTCCTGGATTCGAATCCCGGTAAGGGTAAACTCCACGATGAACGCAAATGTTTGTATCCGAGTCTGATATATGTATTAGTTTTTATCTATATAAGTATACGAGATATATCGTTCTCTAGTACCCAAGATATAGGGAATCCTAGTTTGGAACTGGATCAATGTGTGTGAAATTTTTATAGCGGGATGAATCATAAATGATGATATTGATAAAGTTATTGGTGATCACGTCGGAATGTCACCAGTCGAGTATGTCGAAGTGTGGCAGGAGTAGCAGTATCGGTATAGGGAAGATCTACCGACCAGACGGGTGTCATGTCTGGCGGGGCCTGCCACCGCTCCGACGTTATGATGTTGGGACGTTTTAAATACGCTAAGTCGCTACTCATTATTCAATCTAAGTATAGTTAGTCATCAATTTGACTAAAACATAAACATTTTGTTATAGTTATGTATCACACCTCATCATACATTGATAATATCTTTTTCCGACGGTATCAAATATGTATGACACAATGTAAAATCGTCCCCACTACAAGTCAATTGTATGAGAAGCCTAGTCCTTGTCCAGATCTTAGTACATTGGTGATCTAGTGGCTCCAGATATGCGATCAAAAGGTCGTAGGTTTGATCTCGGTTCCATTGAGTTATTTCTAATTCATGTAAGGTATTCATTGCAGACACAAATTTATTNGATAAATGATGATATTGATAAAGTCATTGGTGATCACGTCGGAATGTCACCAGTCGAGTATGTCGAAGTGTGGCAGGAGTAGCAGTATCGGTATAGGGAAGATCTACCGACCAGACGGGTGTCATGTCTGGCGGGGCCTGCCACCGCTCCGACGTTATGATGTTGGGACGTTTTAAATACGCTAAGTCGCTACTCATTATTCAATCTAAGTATAGTTAGTCATCAATTTGACTAAAACATAAACATTTTGTTATAGTTATGTATCACACCTCATCATACATTGATAATATCTTTTTCCGACGGTATCAAATATGTATGACATAATGTAAAATCGTCCCCACTACAAGTCAATTGTATGAGAAGCCTAGTCCTTGTCCAGATCTTAGTACATTGGTGATCTAGTGGCTCCAGATATGCGATCAAAAGGTCATAGGTTTGATCTCGGTTCCATTGAGTTATTTCTAATTCATGTAAGGTATTCATTGCAGACACAAATTTATTTAACCGAGAAGAAAAATGTCATGAAGAATCCTGCATGCCCGCATAGTTGTGTAAAGTCTATCAACGGACAATCTAGGTCAACGGGGTAGACTAAGGCCTAATCCTCCTCCTGATCAGGAGAGACCCGTAACCCTGTCATGTGAATCATGTGAATGGGGATGAATATGGACTGGAGATGAATGAATGGATGGTTCCCACTCCCCTAACAATCTACTTGTCTCCTTCCGACTAAGATTCCAAACTTAGTAGAAAAGATGTAGGTACTGAGGGGATGTCAGAAATTAACTAGAATTTGAGCAATAGCGATCCAATAACTTAACTATCAATTGAGACCCTCACTACGTATATTGCATAGAATTCATAATGTTACTTATGGCACAGCTATAGTTTAAGCATTTAGTCAGATATTACAATAGTTTTTTATTTCATCTGTAGATGTTTATATGGATATTAGATGTTTGTTAGTCAATCACGCGTAAATAGTTGAATAGAGTTTGATGAAATTTAACACGCAGATAAACCATATCGTAGACTAAACACATTATTATTTTTATCCCGGTAATACGCTTCAGTTGGATAATATTCGTAGTTTAACTTTAATATCTTCAACTTTAATTTTAATTTTTCTGTACGTGTAGCCATATGTAGAAGCTAGTTCTGTATCATAAAATATAATGAATGATATCTTTCTGAAACGCTCATTGCGTTTGTAAATGCAAGTGGAATTCAAATAACTGAAACAGAATATATTGCGTCCATTATTAAAATCATTCGCTGAAAGTGGGTGCCCTTGTGTAGTGACGTAGACAAATTCCTGCTTGTGACTAGCGAAAGTCGTGGGGGCGGCCTTCTGAGCGTGTTAAATTTTTACGGACTAAATACTTTACGGTGGATTTCATCGAAAATTTGGAGGGCTTGTGATCCTTTGTAGATGTCTCATCGATGTTCTTCAGTTACTTACTCTTTCGAGCATTTCCTTGAAGGAAATGCTCGAAAAAGCCTGTAGATTTAAAACAGCGCAATGTTTAAGATGGATCACCTCGAGACCCACTAGTTTCAATCTCCACAGAGAACAAATGTTTTAAGTTAATTATGTATCATTTTGTTGCGTCAGACTGGGTGTAAACTTTACGTTCAAAAAATTTTCACGATTATTTTCTGGCCTGGAAGTTGTCTTAAAAAACTAGTTATAATATAAACAAAATTTACTCAAGTTCTTTATTTACTTTAAATGTTACTTTTAGCGTCATTGAAATGAACCACTGGTTTACTGAGGACCCTAATTGGTTTACTTACCCATCATTTGTTTATATCATTTAACATCTGTACGTACAGAGAAAATACGATTTTATTTCTCGTAAATATAATTCGATGTAGATTCGATTAAGACGTTTGCTGGAATTGCTTCTTGTCTTACTCGTTGGACTATTTTGTATTCAAGTAGAACTTGAAGAAAATTGGCTTAGAAAATGTTGCTCTATTGGATCGAA
>WUAW01005125.1:16200-31283 GCA_017165845.1 Thaumetopoea pityocampa | reverse complement strand
ATATATATTCATTATTTTAAACTCAAATAATTATTTAAACATTTTTTGACATACATACGAATGTAGTATGAGAAATGTGAGAATAATAATATTAATTGTATACCTCATTCCTTAACTTTCTAAAATATTCTCGATTAAATTTATTACTTAGTCATAAAAGAAAGTTGTCGCTGCCAGTTTAGAAGTGACACTAATTCAAAAACGAAGGGCAATAAGACCAAAATTAATTAGTCAATTGTCTGTCGGTGAAGGCAATTGTTTTGCTGCAATTTCGGCAACTAATTGGTCGCCATTTTAATATTAATAATTTAATATCTGTTGTGAAAAGATATAATACCATAAGTCTGTTTTAACAAATTTTGATTTTGTGTTCGTTAATATGAATGAAAAGTTATTACGTCCTCATGTATGTTATAAATAGCTTTTACCCGTGGCTTCGCTAAATACATGTTAAAAACAAAAACATCATCATCATGTAAAAAACTGTTGATAATACAATTATTTGATAGTTTTGTAAACTATTTTTTCTCTCTCTCGGAAATATTTTTTCTGAGGAAAAGGTACCCTATGTATTTCTCTGTACCCCTGATAATGTGTGTACAAAATTTCATGAAGTTCGGTTGAGTAGTTAAGGCGTGAAAGCGTAACAAACAAACTCACACTTGCATTTAGGATTATTTACTTTGAATACCGTTGTAATATTTACGATCACTTCAGTTGCCGTAGTTAAAAAATCAGCCCCCGAGCCAAGTTGACTTTCTACAATTGTTAACGCTAATAGAAACGAAAAAATGTACATACATACATACATACACTCACGCCGATACCCCATAAGGGTAGGCAGAGACCATAGTACATACATACATACAGTCACGCCTCTTTCCCATTGGGGTAGGCAGAGACCACTTCCTTCCACCTGCTACGATCGTTTGATGTAGCAAAATGGTTATCCGCAGCCCACATTTCGCCTCCGCGGGCAATGAGACGTGTTGGGTGGCGAACCACGACGCCGTCATTTTATAAGGTTCAAAAGTATTAAAGTTCCTCATTGCGTTCCCACGGCGTAAAGAAAAAATGTATTGGAATGATATTTCTAATCGCCATATTACCCGTGACTTATCGATTATAAATGTCATTCTAATACATTTTTTCGTTTCTGTCTAGTGGCTAGGGCGGCAGTATTCACATCAATGACGCCAGTTTTCTTTTTCTTTTTTTGCACCACATACCTACTTTGATGGAAAGAAAAAATCTTACAAAATGAGATATTTAAAGGACCTAATAAGTTTATTTCACTTAAACAAACAGTAGATAGACACACAGACGGTGGTTTTCATCGTGTGTTGACGTACTTGCTCATCGTCATCATCAGTTCGTGGAAGTCCACTCTTGGACGTGGGCCTCCTACCTAAAAAGGAGGGATTTGACATAATCTTCACGTTTGACAGACGTTTTGGCGATCACGGTATATTTTGATTGATTAGCAGGATAACGCTGCTGCCTGGTCTTGGTACATCCCTCAGTTGGTTCCTGCAGCACCCACGAAAAGAGATGGAGTGACGCTATTATTATGTCAGCGCCACATCATCTATACTATTGTAAAATTGTTAAATGTCAAATTTTGTAAATCAAAAATAAACTATAACACTTAGTTCGACTAATTAAAGGCTTCTGAAATAGAATCTATCTATGTTTGTTTGTTTATTTGAGCTTCACGCAAGAACCCGCGATTAAATTTTGCTCATTTTGTTCTAGTCTTAAAGGCACTATTCCCACTTACACATTGCGCCATATTTCTTCAAAATCGGTCCAGTAGTATTGAAGATACAGCTTGATCTCTGTTTTAGTAGCCACCATTAAAGTACAATAGGTCAAGTTAATGTGGTTCCAAGACTTTTTATATAAATTAATGATTTCCCATGTAGCTGAAAACCAACATTCAAGCAGGCGGAGCCGCAGGCAAATGCTGGTAACCAGTTTTAGAAAATAAGTAATATACTTACAAAAACTATAAAACTTCAAAAATGGATTTGGAATACTTTCTCTCTTAATTACGTGCAGATTCTCGTTCACCTGAAATGTTATTTGAAACTCCATCCAGTAGGGAGGGGGGTGTAATTAATTTGATAATAAATTCAAGATGGGGTGGTAAATCAATTTGAATATTTTCTGTTTTAGACTAAATGTATGAAGAATAATAAATTTATTTCTTTAGACTAAATGTATGAAAATATGTGTGTGCCAAATGTTTTTTTTATTTGTATAAGGTTTGTCAAATATATAACAAAAAATACACTGAAAGTAATCTATACTATTATAAAACTGTTAAATGTCAAATTTTCAAAAATCAAAGATATTTAATAACAAACTATTCAGATCGACTAATTAAACGAAAAAACGAATCGACTTCTGAAACCGAATCCGTCGATGTTTGTTTGTGCGAGTGTCACGCAAAAATCAACGGGTATATTTTGGTTAAACTGTTAGTCTTAAAGGAACTGTTTTATTAACCACTGTTAACGTACGAGAGCTCAAATAAAAGTGGTTCTATGGCTAAAAATCTAAAAAATTATAACAGGTTATAAATTATCATTGTTTCGTGATTTCCATACACGATTCGTCAGTCGCGTATGCCAAAAACACAGGCACGTGAATGAAATAAAGCATTCAAAGACGTCGGTAGTTGAAACGGACACACAGACAAACGCACTTTCGCTTTTATCATTTTAGTATGGAGAGTATTGAAAGCCGTGAGAATCAGCTAAAGGATGCACAAGGACTATGAGCAGCAGCATTATCCTGCTATTCAACCAACTACTAAGATTTAAAGACGCCTACCAAACTTGAAGGATACGGCAATTTTTTTTTACCTTTTCAGAAGGTCTATGTGCAGCTATGAACATCCACAGGCTAATAATTATGACAAGTAATGAGTATTCGATAATAAATCAAACAATTTGCTGCGAAATGTATAGGTCATATGAATTATGTATAGGTCGTTCCTTACAAAACGAGAAAATGGGGACGAAACGTCACTATACACAAAAAAAATCGAACATCTGGTGGTTCGCATGCGCCTGCGACTTTAAAACAAAAGCTTTGAGGACAATGGCGATTAATGTTTTATACCGGATACAAGTTATAAGCTGTTGGCGTTGTAAATGTATCCGGTCACGTGAGGGTGCGGCGCCAAGGATAAAATGCTGGACTTACTACTATTGCCTATACAAGAGCGACGCGAGACACCCAGTCTTGGTCTTGCACCGGTAAATCAGATTTTAGTAGAGTTGCCTATGCACGACCGAGACGAGCCTTACCCAAGTAAAGCATACACACATGACTATTATTTATAATTACATACATACATACATTCACGCCGATATCCCATAAGGGTAGGCAGAGACCATAGTATATACTACATACATACATACAGTCACGCCTCTTTCCCATTGGGGTAGGCACAGACCATTTCCTTCCACCTGCTACGATCGTTTGATGTAGCAAAGTGACTATCCGCAGCCCACATTTCGCATCCTTTTAAATATATATGAAATAAAATTTTTGGTTTAGATGTTTATGTATTATAGTTTAATATGAAACAAATGTGTATGTGTATATGTATATGTATTCTGAGAGTCTAAGACAATTTGTTTTGTATTATTATTATTTATTTTAATCTGTTAAATATTTGATTGCGGAATATTGACTGCTACTATATTATATTATATTTGTACAATCCTGTCCATACAAAGATTGTCTGGAAGAAATCTCAGTTTGCGATAAGATGTATGTGCACTTTACATAATTGTGATAATACTTTCAAAAATGTATTAGACTGGTGTACAAAGAAATACTCTTTGTACACCAGTCTAATACATTTTTTAAGCGATTTGTGTTCGCCTTCTGGCTTCATGATTTATTTGTTTTAGAATAGTATTCTATCCTAAAACAAATAAATCATGAAGCCAGAAGGCGAACACAAATCGCTTATCAGTTTTAAATTGCACCACGAGAGCCTGTCGACAGCTGTATATGAAAACAATTATGAGTATATAAGTTCTAAGCTAGGCGTTGAATTAGACTTGGACTCATTGTGATCGGTGTACCATTGTGGTTCCCTCACACGAACCCTTTTCATCCCTCACCCTTCGATACCGTTTTAGTTATAGAATCATAAAAAACTTTTAGGTATCATAAAAAACATTTCGATTCTGTCGTAGGACAGTGTCGCTGTCACATCTACAAAACGGCTAATTTACAGGAAAGCAGTTTTAAGATTTGGATTCGCACATCTCTGTATGTTTTTGTATGACAGTTGTATTATGAGTTATTATTCATTAAATCATTTAAGATTAGGTAAGTCCAACTTGGAGGATCGTCGAATCCAACTCGGCTGGGCAGCGTTCGGGAAACTACGCGACGTCGTTTCTTCCACAATACCTCAGTGCTTGAAGACGAAAGTCTTCAATCAGTGTTGTTACCAGTGATGACTTATGGTACTGAGACGTGGCCGCTAACTATGGGCCTTATGAGGAAGCTCAAAGTCGCTCAACGTGCTATGGAGAGAGCTATGCTTGGTGTTTCCCTGCGTGGTCGAATCAGAAATGAAGAGATCCGTAGACGAACAAGAGTAACTGACATAGCGCAACGTATCAGTAGCCTGAAGTGGCTATGGGCAGGGAACGTAGCACGAACAACCGATGGCCGTTGGGGCCGCAAGGTGTTGGAGTGGCGGCCACGAACTGGAAAGCGAAGCGTGGGCAGGCCTTACACAAGGTGGACTGACAACCTGGTTAAGGTTGCGGGGGGCCGCTGGATGAGGACAGCACAAGACCGATCTTTCTGGAAATTCTTGGGGGAGGCTTATATTCAGCAGTGGATATCTTTGGGCTGAGATGATGATGATGATGAAATCATTTAGGGGGAAATATGCAGAAATGCGACTTCAAAAATTTAAGCTGCTCTTCTGTAAAGCAGCGATTTTGCAGATGTGACCTTGTCTTACGACAGAGTCGATTTTATCTGCAAAAGCTGTTTTGCCCGCGGCATCTTCTGCGTGAATGTCGGTTTTCCACTACACGGTACATAGATCTTCTACAACATTTTTAGTGTCTCAGTACACAAAATTTCGTTTGAAACGAAAAGCTTAAGCGCTTTGTTCGACTGCTTCCTTCCATTGCAAAAATCGCAGAGAAAAGAAGTCTTTAAAAAAAATGACAGATCCCACTAATGTAACTCACCGCTACAATAATATAAACGCATTTACTATCTCCACACCTATTCGTTGCGGCTTTGAACGCTTCAGTCGTTATTGTGCACTTAAAATGACGAATGTCAGTCATTACTACGTTAAATTATAAACCTTAGCAGTGTTATTTAAAGTTAATTTTTAGTTGCTCTAAAGACACTCATACACAGATTTGCAATACATTCGATAAAAATCGGTTTGACGGAATTAGCCCATCTGACCTTTGAGTCGTGTCGTATAATACGCTCGTTTGATATTTATCAGCTAACTTATATCGCAGTAGACTTCGACTGTGGCTCCGCCCGCATTAATGACGGTTTTCACGCATAGTACAAAATCCCGAATTAATTATAGATTAACAAAAAAAGTCCAAAAATCATTTTACTCGTACCATAATGGCGGCCACTGAAACAAAGTTAATCTATATCTTCAGTATATTTCGTATATTCTTCAGTATATTTTGTATTCTTCTACTTAGTCAATTTTGAAAAACGTGCTGCAGTATTTAAATCGGTATAGTACTTTGAAGACTGCAGCAATAGTACCCATTGTGTTGTAACAGAACTTAACTAAATTATATATCTTTTTCTAATGTCAAACGCCAAAACGAGATAGCTACAATTTTGGTGCTGTCAGTTTCATTTACACACGTCAAAATTAAAAGATTTAGACGCGATCTCGGAACATACGGATTAAAGATACGCAAAAACGCAACATTTTTTGAACCATTTAACAGAAATGTAAGTCAGTACTCGCTATAAATGTTTGCTATCTCGTTTTGGCGTTTGACATTAAAAAAAGATAGGGAGGGACTAAATTTAGTTAAGTTCTGTTACAACAGAATCGGCACCAGTGTGATCAGAATCTAGCGACTGGTTTTTGCGTGAAGTTCAAACAAACACATAAACGGATGCGAAGTTTTCTTTGAGTTTTCTTGAAGTTTTATTTTTTCAAAAGATTGTTTCGGTTTCAGAAGCCCTTGATTCAGAAGACCGAGTTAAATTTTTGAAATATCTTTAGTGTACAAAAAATCATTGACGGTTTACAAGTTTATAATAGTATAGATTCATGCTTACATACTATAGTTTTAATAAACTGTAAGGCAAACTGTTCTCTCTAAATTTCGTCCCTTCATTGGACCGGAAACTCTTCGGCGAAATATGGGTGTAACTACTGCATACGCTTCTGTTACTCTTCCGGGAATAACAATCGTGAGAGTGTACTCTATCCCGTTTAATTTGTATCTCGCTCGGTCTTGAACCGTTTTCAACTTGATTAAACATATTAATCAAAATTGGGATGGATGAGAGCATGTATTATATTTATTCATTAATATTATTTAAACTAATTTAAACTAACGAAAATGTATTCGATGAAA
The DNA here is from genome assembly GCA_017165845.1 of Thaumetopoea pityocampa. NCBI lineage: Eukaryota > Metazoa > Arthropoda > Insecta > Lepidoptera > Notodontidae > Thaumetopoea > Thaumetopoea pityocampa. Next base: position 24,657 of record WUAW01005125.1, on the reverse strand, counting down.
GTTTATGAGACGATGTATGAATGTGGATAAGGCGAGAGAGTTGTGTCAGGATTGTAGTATGTGGCGAACTGTGGTCTCTGCCTACCATTATAGGATACCGGTGTGAGTGTATCTATGTATATAACTTTGAGGAGTTAACCTATCGTTATTTATTAATAAAATAATAATAATACGCTATTTTAATCGCGATTTCAATCCCGGTCCCTGATTGAAATAACGCGAGTTACACCGCGTTAGTTCAATCTTATGTACGGTCTGTATTATTGATACCAATGTACCCAACGAAGAAGGAAAACTACATGAGGCGATTTGCATTACTTTTAATCTATCACTAAATATTATGTTTATAAATAGTAGCCGCTGCTAAACGGTCTTGTACACCCAGTATTGAAAAGATACAATAACCATTTTTATTTTTGTTCACAGGCGGTGGCTGTAATTTCCCTGCCACTTGGACCGGCGGCTGGTTCCAGTCTGGCATGCCAGGCCTTATCTACATCAACGCCACGAACATAGCCGGCAAAGGAGAATGCAGCGAATTGGACACCAACGATAAATTTATCGTTCACGATAGGTAAGTGGATTTAGGGTTGAACCATCACTCCATCTCTATGCATAATAATAGCGTCAGTCCATCTCTTTCCAGGAATGCTGTGAGCACAGCTAAGGGATGCACCAGGATAATGAGCAGTAGCGTTATTCTGTTATTCTATCAAAATTCTTCCAATCTCCAAGGTGCCATGCGTGGAGATTATGGAAAATCCGTCCTTTTTAATCAGGAGGCCCATGCCCAACAGTGAACTTACACGGCCTGATAATGATGTTCAGTCATAAGAATATGAATTGGGAACTAAGTACGGATGATTTACAAATCCAAATGTATCTTATACGCCGACAACCAAGTATTACTATTACTTGCACCGTCGGTGCGGGAGTTACAAGACGTGTTAAATCTAGTCAATGAGGCATACTTTTATATGCCTCATTTACTACATTTAAGAAAGAAAGGAATGAAAATTAATATGAGAAAGACGAAAGTAATGTGATCGAAAGAGAATATAATGTTACAAGATGTAACATTGATATAGATGGTACTAGGGCGGATCAAGTAAATGAGTTTGTGTACCGGGGAACTGTGATTTCAAGGGATGGAAGGTGTAATAGTGATATTGAAAGAAGAGTGACTACAAAAAATATAGTGAATGCTACCCTACACTGCGTAATGAGTGTTCAGTGTTGAGATTACACCGACTTGTATCATTTTTCTATTAGTTCTAACAAGCTACTTCGCCTGCAATTTTTTGATGATGATGATATTATTATAATATAATGATTTATTGCTTTGTCTGCTTGAAAAATTTCTGAAAAATTTGAAAACAATTAGCCCAGCAGTTGATGCGTAAAGAGATAATAAACATACAGACGTACTTTTAACTAAAAACCTGTGTGGTTCTGTATAGACAAAACATAACCATAGGGTCATGATAATAGAAATATAAGTTGGTTGACCTGAATAATACAATTTTCAATCGGTACATTAGTAGCCTAGTGGAGATATACATCGAAAATTTGTAGGGACAATCCTGGTTGCGTACAACTGAATTATTGCAAACTCGTGTACGGCCTACGTTATAAACACCCATAAATTACCTATTTTAATACTAACTTGCCCGCGGCTCCGCCCGCGTGATTGTTGGTTTACCGCTACATGGGAGATTCCGATACAATCACAGATTTATATAAAAAGCCTTAGAACACTTTTAATTGTCCTCTCGTACCTTAACGGCCGCTACTAAAACAGGGATCAAGCTGTATCTTTGATTCTACTGGACCGATTTTGACGAAATATGCTACAGTATTTAAGTCGGAATTCTTAAGACTATAATAGTTTAAACAAATTCTACCCGCTGGTTTTTGTATCAAGTCCGAACAAACAAACAAAAATCGATGGATTTGGTTTCAGAAGCTCTTACTTAGTCGATCTGAGTAGTTTGTTTTTAAATGCCTTCGATTTTTTTTTAATTTGACATGCATTTGAATGCGTGTAAAGTCTATCATTCCGCAATAGACTAGGAGGGTAGACTACGGTCTAATCCTCTCCTGATTAGGCGAGGTCTTTGCTCCGGTAGTGGGAATGAATATGAACTGACAATATTAATAAAGAAGTTTTTTGTGACTAACATATGAGAATCTTGACATGCAAAGTCAAAACCGTTGAACAAGATCGAACTCATGACCTCAAGTCGTGTCTAGCACCACTAGATCATGAAGGCGCTTCTTAATATTGTACTGATTTTGATCCGTTTGTATTTCAGGAACGAAGATTGCTTCAGGTGTATGGTCATCCATGAGAAACACAAATATGTGTTACAGTATAAAGAAAGTGAGTATAATTTTAAATTTGCCGAATTTTTATTTTAAATCAAATTAAGATTGGTTACATATTGATAGGTTACATAAATAATATTAAGGTATTGAATAAGTAAGAATAATTGTAGTTCATTCCTGGACTTGCGTTTGCAAGACCAAGACCAGACTCACCCAGTCTTGGTCTTGCACCAGTAAATCGTGTTTTAACGATAATATATCGCCTGTAGATTTTCAAACAGCCCTATTTGCCTTTTATCACTTTTGTTTTTTGCACCAAAATATTGTCCTTTTAAACCAAACTTCTGCTGCCTGATTTCAAATATTGGCCTATCAGCACCAATATTGGCCTGTTTCAGTTGATGCTTTCTTACACACTGTTGATTATTATGTTCAGCTTATTAATCACTTTGAGAAATGACAATGAAGAGTAGTTGCTAGTTCACAAACATGTGCTGAACTCACTGGTTTGATTGATTGATTGATTCGATGGCAATGACCCTGTTTTTGGGCCAATTCGTTCCGGGTTCTAACCTGGTAGAGACACTGTGTGATGAGCACGATGTTTGTATCCGAATCATAGATTTTTATCTATATGTATTAGCGTTTATCTGTATAAGTGAATATATCGTTGTCTAGTAGTAGGTACCTAAAACACGGGAATCCTAATTTGGGGCTATAATCTAACCCGAAATGTTTATAAAAAATGTGTCCACAATATTATTATTACTATTTTTACCATATTATAGCCAGCACTTGACTATAATCTTACCTGATGGTAAGTGGCGATGTAATCTAATGTAGAAAAATGTACTAATTTCATAAAAACTTATCCACTCTTTTCTTAAAGACATCTTATAATAATATCCACATTATAATCGGACGGAAATGCTGACTCATTACTGGTATTGTGACAAGATCAAGAATTTCTCAACAGTTGTAATATTTGTAAAATGAGAAGTGAAGTTATATAGTTACATGTTAAAAACTCTTAACAAATTTTGTAACAATAATTTATTACAATCTAATAATATATATTACGGCTATTCAGTAATTTAATTTAAACTTAATTTCCGTTTGCGCTTATTTAGCACATGTTAAGGGGTAATGGCTATGTTCTCGTGTTTGTATAAAATAATACTATCAATCTGATTGTACATTTGCACTAAAACTAATTACACTAACAAACTTATTACAATAACTTAGAAGGCTTAGTCATTTTCAGTCTTCTCACTATCTCTGTACTGTCGAGGAGCTGGATCGTCTCGACGTTCCCATGATGAAAAGCCGATATTCGTGCGCTTTTGCATAATTTTGTATAAGTTTGTTGACGTCATCTATGTTAAGGTTCCGATAAACGTCATCATTTTGTATGTACCAGAGCGCATTTACAATATTCCCGAGTACCTGGTTCTGGAAATTATTATAACCGCTCACTCGTGCGAATATAATTTTCAGCATTTTGCTTGCCAAGAGACTCGCTGCCGACCCTCTGTGATGGAATAACGGGAGACGCAGCACTATACTCAATGTTCAAGAAGGAACCTTTTCCGACACCAGTACAGTGTCCTTTTCGGCCCGCGCCTTTCACCTTCACCTACAGTCGGTAAGTTATTTATATAAACAAAGAAATAAATACATAAAAAAGTTTATTTGATACAACTAAACTTCAAATGGAAACCCAGTTCAAAATGATATCAGTCAGTATACTGGAAAAACATTTATTTCTGCTAAAGTATGCACAAATACTATGGTGAAACCTCATAACTCCAACTTCGTCTCGGTATCGGGAATAATATTTTTATATTGATGATTGCTGACGTTAATTATCTTGAAAATTACTTTCTTAGAATCGACAATATTAGAGGCCTTAATGACGATACATCCAAACACACGCCGTTCAAATGGAACGCGTACTGGTTCGAGCATAAACAATTTGAAAACAAAACGTTCGTATCGTGAACTTTATCAATTTATATGAGATTTTATACAGCGCCCTCTGCCGCTCATTATGATAATTTTGCGAGCGCGGAGGATTTAAACTACTTTAATTACATAAACGTGTGGCTAACGTAACGTGTGTTGCTTGTTGGAATCCATAAGCGTAGGTTTTTGAAATTATTTAACCGGTTGTCTATCGAAACCATACGAAAGTTTATCCACTTAGATTTTGGCACTGAAAATGTCTTCAAAATTTTAAGAATATTTTAAAAGAATCAAAGTTATAAGTATTTGTTTAGAAAACAACCGTCTGACCTTCGTTTTGAATGCTGCATACGATTTCTAAATTCATGACAATTTTAGTACGGAGCCAATCCAATCGGATAGCGTTCTTTTGGGTGTACCATCAGTGGAGTCCATTACATACAAAATGTTAATTGTTTATGAGTAAACTTAATGGACCTGTGTTTCATACCAACATTCCTTATGCAATCTTCTTACCAAAATATTTTTTTAATAAAGCATATTTTAATATTGAACTACGTCAGTTAATACACAATTGTGTAAGATTCGGAATCGGACAATAATTAAAATTTTTCAAAAGGTAATAAATTTAAAATTGTAATTTAAAAAATTATTAAAAAAATTGTTGAAAATATAAGAATCCCATTGTGTTTGCTATTCCGAAATATAATTCAGTGTTGTGAAATATGTTTAAATTATAATTTACTTAGGTATTATTAGGTATATTTATGATTGATCTGGGGGACACTTTTGTATGCACTATCGATGAAACTTTAAGACGACGTACACAGACGAGCCGCTTTGGAAAATACGTTTTTTCCAATGATTTTGTCTCCGAGCTGAATGTCATTTTGTAATGTTGCAGCGGTTCTGACGACTGCACCAACCCGCCTTCGCGCGCGGAGTCGTGCACGGACGACTCTCGTTTGCTGCTGAGGTACATGGCCTGTCCTGACCAACCCGGCACGGAGAGCAACGGTGAGTGCCATCTACATAATCACTGTACTGTTGTTGATTGTTGTTTTAACGTCCCTTTACACTGGTTCATCAAAATAGACACAAGACATTGTTTAATTCTAGAGACAACTTTCCCGTTTTGCGGGAAAATTTCTTAGATTCTCAGTTTGCTAATAAACAGTGAGATCACCCTGTAGAAATTAATGTTATAACATTAATTTTCCAAGTTTGATATTCGTGATTGTCAAGTCAATAAAAAACCGTGTCCTTTAATACCCTTTTCTTTATTTCCTTAATTATTAATTGGTCGAATGGCATATACGATTGATTATACCGATAATCGTTGTGGTAGTAGAAAAGTATAACTCTATAATAATAATAATAAAGTATAACTCTATAATATTTTAGAATCATTCGATCAATTTTAATAAAGAAAATCTAATAATCGACGAGAACAACCGGAATACGTAACAAAGATGTTTTGAACTGAGAATGGTCAACAATTACAAGGACCGCGGCCTGATTATGTAATTTGCGAGAGCCTAACGATCGCGAGATTCAATCGAGAACGGCCCGTAATCATTGTACTTTCGTGTTATTAGGTAACACAATTACTGAGTAGTCGTAGACTGTACTGTATATCTCGATCAGTTAGTAAATAGAGTTCGTTGGGTTAAGTTGGAATGTGGGGCAATTTGGCTACGATTCTCTAATGGATTCCTCCGTGATTGAAATTACTCTATGATATTAACTATTCTGTGATCATTAATGGATCCCTAGATCGCAATATAAAGTATCCTATCCGAACTCGCCCCATATCTGAACTTACCCAAAACATACATACTTAGTTTTTGTCAACTAGTTTGCCCGTCAATTTTTTTTTTTTAATTTGTTTTAGGATCTCGTCCAAAATGACTATTATTGTTAGCATAGAACTGTTGAAGTTATATTTCAACACCACGTGCAAGTCCACTGCTGGCCATGTGTCTCCCCTTTAAAATGAAAGACTTGTCACAATCTCCACGCTTGGCGGTTGTCTTGGAGATCGCGGTAGATTTTGATTGAATGACAGGATAACGCTGGTGCCCATCATTCTGGTACATCCCTCGGCTGGTTGGCTCAGCAACCATAGGAAGAAATGAAGTGACGCTATTATTATGTCAGCACCAAACAGCCAGTTATTATAGGCTTATTCTTCTCCTGTAATTAAACAATCAGGAGCGTTAGGGATACATACATACACTCACGCCGATATCTCACAAGGGTAGGCAGAGACCACTTCTTACCACATGCTACGATCGTTTAATATAGTAAAGTGGCTATCCGCAGCCCACATTTCGCTCTCGCGGGCAACGAGACGTGTAGGGTGGCGATACACGACGCCGCCATTTTATAATGTTTAAGAGTGTTAAAGTTCCTCATTTCGTTCCCGCGGCTTAGTGGAGAGGAAAGAAGAGGGTGAGCTGAAAAACGTGTACTAAGCAAGGAATATGGAGTTTAGGAAAATAACTATAGGATATAGGATACTACTATCTCGGAATGAGTAAGAGGAGACAGTAGTGGCTCGGGGGGCCGGGGTCGCCTACCCGTATACCTACTTAAGTTTATTTGCCGGACAGACTAAAAGACGTTATGGATCTACGATAAAAAAAATTCATCGAAGTTAATGTATTTGATGTTTATTTTCAGTGGAAGAGCTGATTTGCCTAGCAACCTGGAAAGAGGGCTCCACGAGATACCTGGTAGGGCTGATCTCTCAAGTGCAGAGGAGAAACACGATCCAAACTGACGAAGATATGTTCAGGTATACAATGTCCTCCTCATCTTGACCTTGTCCTGGAATAGGCTCTGATGTCCACGACGAAAGGATTGTGGCCTTGGTTCCGTTGATCTACGACGATAAGTGTCATTCAGACACCACACCCACAGACATATATACACTCACACCGATATCCCATAAGGGTAGGCAGAGACCATACCCTCTATATATTACCCTCTTTCCCATTGGGGTAGGTAGATACCACTTCTTTCCACCTGCTGCGATCGTTCAATGTAGTAAAGTGGCTATCCGCAGCTCACATTTCTCCCCCGCGTGCAACGAGACGTATTATACATTCGTTTTGAAATACTAAAGACACAAGGTTCAAATTAGCGCGTACAGTCTCGGTCCCCCGCCCGCTCGGCCTCGGTCGGTTGCTCGCGCGCCGAGCACTCCTCGCTCTACCCGACATCAGTTGTAATATAACATTTTTCGGAGAGGACGCATAGTAGTTTTTTTTTATTTTTCCAGTTTTACTTTCATTTTTTTTTTCCTTTTTGTTTTAGTAACGTTACTAGTAAATAGAAGAAGTCTTTTCGTCCTACAAAACTAGATCGTTAGATTCTTCTATGTTGGCTACTTAGGACTATAATACTCGTATACATATACTAAACATATTCGTACACACTGATCTAGTTCTAAACTCGGAATCCCTGTATCTTACGTATTAGACAGAGATGTTCATACTTATACACATAAATACTAATATATCCTCACCAGTACATATTCGTACCCACCACAGGTTCACTGACTTCCCCTGATTAGGAGGGATTTAAGTCGTAGTCTACCGTGCTGGCCTAGTGCGGGTTGGTAGACTTCACACACCCATGCAGGCATGCAGGTTTCCTCACAATATTTTTCCTTCTCCGTTGAGTACATTGGTGTCTACAATATCGACCATACATGAATTTGAAATAGCTCAGTGGTACGAGACCGGGATCGAATCCACAGCCTTTTGTTAGCAACTCAGTTCTGGCATTTCTAGAACACCAATGTACTTCGTAATACTAATACATATATAAATAGATTTTAAAAGTACATTGTTGATCTAGTAGTTCCAGACACTAGTCCAGTGCGGTAGATTACGGCCTAGTCCCCCTCCTGATCAGGGGAGGTCCGTGCCCCTGTAGTGGGGACAATATGGACTGGGGATGATAATCATATAGATAAAACCTAATAAACATTTATGTTCATCTCAAAAAGTTTACCCCTACCGAGTTCAAACCCGGAATTTATCGATACAATAAACAGGGTCACTATCACTGAACCAAATAGTCGTCAAGAATAAATGAAGAAGAACGATGTCGCTGTACAAATCCTAAACTTTATAATGAATTTCCTTTTACCAT